>VZTM01033003.1:0-19291 GCA_013400555.1 Jacana jacana
GGCAGTCTGCGGGCACAGCCGCTGCCCTGCGTTTCCGTAGCTGGAAGCCTCCTGCCTGCCGCCCTGCCGGGGCTGCCTGCGCGACCCGCGCTCCCTCCCGCAGCGCCCTGCGGCTGCGCGGGGCTTCCCTGCGGCCTCTCCCGGGAGCACACACCGAGGGGCAGGGGAGCCCAGAGCAACCAACTGGCATTTCAAAAAACCACACATCTCTGTTGCCCCGCTTGCTCCCAGTGCAGCTTCTTTAAGCCAGGAGGACGTTTCCAGAGCACCACGCCGGCTTGACTTGCCCTTGAAAGAGTCCCACTGCAGGTATTTCCCATGAACAACCAGTACCTCCAGCACAGAAATACAGTGAACTTCCTGGATGTTGCAGGAAGAAATTTCAGAATTCTTTTTCATTTCCTTTCCTTTGTTACACCCTTATACTTTGTGGAAAAAAAAATTGGTTTTTCTTATCATAATTTGTATAAAGATTATATTAACTAAAATGTATACTTTGTATAAGCCTATTTTTATACTTTGTATAAAAAACATTTACACCATTTGGTTCTGGCAGGGTGCTACCTAATTTTGCCACAGTAATTATGAAAAATTGTGATCTGATGGAAAATAACACTTGAAGACAGAGTTAAGTATTTAGAAGAAAAGGCGCTTTTAAAATAAATTTTTAAAAATGCCATTACTCCACTGGCAATCACTATCACAGGAACAGAAAGCAAGAGCTTAGTAAATGTACCAGGAACACCACAGCATTCACAAGCAACTGTAGTTAGAGGTATATTACAGAGGATGATGTGGCAGAAAGGGTGAAAAAGGAAGCATTAGCTGTTTGGGGGGTTAGAAGAAAGTTGCTCAGAAAATATATTAGTTTTCTACAAAACATTGGTATTTAAATAAAAATCCAGGTTCATAGAATTATTTTGGTTGGAAGAGACCCTTAGGATCATCGAGTCCCACCATCAGCCCTACTCCACAAAGTTCTCCCCTACACCAGATCCCCCAACACCACATCTCATCGACTCTGAAACACAGTCAGGGATGGGGACTCCACCACCTCCCTGGGCAGCCCAGTCCAGGCTCTGACCACTCTTGCTGGGAAGAATTCTTGCCTCATGGCCAGCCTAACCCTACCCTGCTGCAGCTTGAAGCCATTCCCTCTCCTTCTATCGCTCATTGCCCGTGAGAAGAGACCAGCACCAACCTCTCTGCAATGTCCTTTCACGCAGTTGTAGAGAGGGATGAGGTCTCCCCTCAGCCTCCTCTTCCTCCTCCCTCTCCCTTCCACTAAGCAGTCCCAGCTCCCTCGATTACTCCTCATAAGATGTTCTTCCCCAGCTCCATGTCCCTCCTCTGCACTCGCTCCAGCCCCTCCANGGAGCGAGTGCAGAGGAGGGAGACGGAGCTGGGGAAGGGCCTGGAGCATAAATCTTAGGAGGAATGATTGAGAGAGCTGGGAGTGTTTAGTTGGAGGAAGAGGAGGCTGAGGGGAGACCTCATCCCTCTCTACAACTGCTTGAAAGGGCATTGCAGAGAGGTTGGTGCTGGTCTCTTCTCACGGGCAATGAGCGATAGAAGGAGAGGGAATGGCTGCAAGCTGCAGCAGGGTAGGGTTAGGCTGGCCATGAGGCAAGAATTCTTCCCAGCAAGAGTGGTCAGAGCCTGGACTGGGCTGCCCAGGGAGGGGGTGGAGTCCCCATCCCTGGAGGCATTTAAAAGTAGATGAGATGTGGCGTTGGGGAATCTGGTGTAGGGGAGACCTTTGTAGAGTGGGGCTGATGGTTGGACTTGATGATCCCAAGGGTCTCTTCCAACCAAAATGATTCTAGGATTCACACAACCACCCGGGCAGCCTTACAGCAGTGATGATCCAGTTGAGTTTCATGGATGTGAATGCTCCTGACAAGGGAGGCTGCCTCATGGCAACGTTGGGCAGCAGAGGCGAGAGCTTTGTTGGCTCAACCTTGTTTAATCGCTCAAGGGAGGGGAGGGAGGTGAGCAGCTCGCACAGGTATGGGGACCTGCAGAGGGAACAGCTGGTTGGACCCAGCACTGCATGGGGTTCAATGGGCTTACTGGAAAAATGAGAGAGAGAGAGGGGAGGGCAGCTCCTCCGGTATTGTATTACTGACAAATAATGTCACCCTGCCCTGCGTTACATGGTCAATAATTAAAAGATTGCAGGTACCTCCCCAGGGAAAGGCTGCAAAGACAGAAAACAAGCTGCTTCCACAGTACAACAACAAAAGGACAGAATACAACTTTATTTCATATTCAGGCAATTATTCCTGCAATAAAGTTTTCCGTCACAGAAAGGCAGAGAGCCCAGAGAATATTAAATTCCCATTATAGAGACTAACAACAAAAATAAAAGGACAGCTTGTGCCCTACCTCCATGGAAAGGTTAAAGGCATCTTTGGGTTAAAAAAACAGACTGTGAATATTGGGTCCAAGTTCAGCCCCGAGTTCCCCTGCGACACCAGGGTTTCAAATCTTGACACCACAGTTCTCCAGCTGGAAGGAGGACATAATCCCTCACACTCTGTTCCATGAGAACGTGGGGGATTCTGAGGGGTTTCATGTCCAAACAGGGAAGAGGGCACAAAAGCCCCATTTCCTTTCTCCATTGACCCCTGCATATATTAGGGGAGAACTTGTAGAGTAGGGCTGATGGTTGGACTTGATGATCCCAGGNGGGACACAAAAGCCCCATTTCCCTTCTCCATTGACCCCTGCATTATGTCTCCTTCAGGGCTGGGCAACTCTATGGGGGGACTCTGCGAGATGTCCCACAGATAGGACAAAAAC
Organism: Jacana jacana; assembly: GCA_013400555.1. Lineage (NCBI taxonomy): Eukaryota > Metazoa > Chordata > Aves > Charadriiformes > Jacanidae > Jacana > Jacana jacana. The sequence continues at coordinate 2,806 of VZTM01033003.1, forward strand.
CTAATGTTTTTTTAACCAGGAAATACATCTATTCCCTTTTCACTCTGACTTTTCATTCTTTTTGAGTTTTTTTGGACCTAAGGCATGGAAGTTTTCTCCAACTCACAGCTGAGTGGCAAGTGACCCCCTCAGGACTGCCCTTGTCACAGCGCCATTACACTTCCTTAGTGCCAGCAGTGCTTTTCAACATCATGACAAATTCTCCCTCCCACTGTCACTCAGACACAGCCCACAACGTCTGGCTGCTTGCAAGAGGCTGCTCTGACTCCCCAGGTCAATGGGGCTCCTCTTCCCATCCCATCCTCCAATCCCACCACCAGTGAACAGGATGGTGAGCTTTGGCAGTGCCCCTTGGGAGGGGTGGGTTGAAGAAAGCGAAGACTAGAGCTACAAAGAAGGTGCAAAAGCAACTCAAGTCTCCTAAGCCTCTGAATTAGAGGAGTTCACCAGTGCACCTTCATGCTCACAAGTGTAAAGCTGCTCTCCCCAATCTGCCTAATCCTCTTCCTGACACTGACGCTGCCACTTGTCCATGTCCCTGCCTGCACTAACCAGTTCCCAGGATCTTTTTTGGCCCGTGTTGCCAAATGCATCACTCAGCAGGGCTGCTGGCCCAGCTTTTGCAGTATTTGTGGGCCATGTATTCCTCCTTGGCAAAAACTCATGGTCCATCTGAATCATCCATGGCCCAGAACCTGCAGCTCGAAGTCAGCTCCCAAAAGTAACAACTTGCTGCAAGGGTGGCAATGGATGAACTGTGCTTCAAGAGGAGCCTTGAAGTCTCTTGTGGGGTGCTACAGTCCAGCCCAGGTGAATAACAGTGGGAGCATCCTTCAGGCAGTCCATGGAATCACCCCAAACCTGTGCAGTACCCACCATACAATCAGCATTGCCACCGATACACCAAACCACCTGGCATGAAAGTATGGGTTTTGACATGAAGTTTCTCAGTTTGGGTTTGTGCATAACCTCACATGACCTCGAGCTAGGGCTCACATGAGTGCTTTCAACCCAGGTAAGAGCCCAGAGTGCAGCAGAAATTAAAAGGTAACCAATATACCATTAACTCCCATCCCCTACCATCACTGGGAAAAGAGAAATGAGATCAGCCTAATGGAGGTGACACAGCACTGACCCACCAGGTCAGCTTCTGCAGGAGGCAGTGACAGATCCACGAGGAAGGTGAAATAAGGCCATACTCAACCTCCATTCACTCCTATACACCTTCCAGGAGGACAAAATTCCTCCCTGATGTTCACAGTGAGTTATTTAACCTCACCAATGAGCAAGTGTATCTCCATTTTGCAATCAAACCACAGTGTGGGGAAGTGCCTGGGACCAGAGCTGACCTTGCACCCATGGGAGCATCCCCCAAGCCCTGGCGGTGCATCTCCCATCTCACCTCTTCTTCTCCTGCACTGCATCCCATGCGCTGGCCCAGCTATTTCCTTTCACCAACTCTAAATGCACTGCCCTTTAGCGACAAAGTGACCTCCTTGTCCCAGTTTTACAACACAGTGTAAGAAGAGATGTAGTCAGTTTTCCTCAAGACTTCAAATTTGCACATACTCCCCGGGTCTGCTCCTTTCCAGAGTAGGGAATGTTCTCTCCCCTGACATCAAACGCAAATGGAGTGATTTTTCCTCTTTGAATTTATCAGCTGTAATCTTCTACTTTGTCCTTACGTCCAAGAACTTTTAAAAAATAATTTATATTAATTGTTCCCACTCCCAGTTCGGTTCACACACCAACCTCCCTGCATAAGAAAACTCCACCTAAATTCCTGGCATGCTCGAACCTTCCATTAATTTATGCCCACTCATCTCTGGCCCAGTAACATTGGGAATTCATTAGCTCCAATTCCCCACATCCAAAAACCAGCAAGGTTAGTCCTCACTATTGACACCAGTTTTTTGACAACCCTTCTGGTACATTGACTGGGTCTATTTGGTCTCATAAAACCTGGCCAGCCATAAAACGTGCCATTCTCCACCACGAAAAGAGGAGGACAAGGCCACAAAGCATTGACAGATGCTGCCTTAGTGGGTGGTGGTAGCACAGCTGACTTTTTCAGCACCTTCCTATCCTCACATCTTCTGGAGAGAGTGCCATGGTTGCCACCTGACCCCACATCTTGCAAGCTTTGCAGCCCTGATGCACCACTGAGCTTTGTTCAGACTCAAAAATGTGTATATATTATGGAGTCAACATCAGGCACCTCAGAGAAAGTGTGATGGTGTAACTCATACCAGGACCTGGAGACACATCATGGCACCGTCCCACACCAGGAGGAACTTTAAGTGCGATGCACAGCTCTGGTGCCACGTCAGCAGTTTTTGCATAAAGGTCCTATCTGGGCTGCAAACAGCCTTCAGCAAAGTTGTCAGCAAGAGAAAAAAAGCAGAGGGATGTGTCCTGCCAGGGTGTCTGGGGTACAGACACAGCGGTGTTTTCAGCCCAGACTCCCCAGCAGCTCTCTGGGACACCCTGCTGCTCCTCCCAGTACAGACCACATGGCTTCCCAGATCTTAATATGGAGAAAAACGAGTTTAAGGTGATGCAGGAAATACCCTGTTGTGGCATTTCCCTGCTCTGCACAGATTTCTGGGGTCAGTACCCTCAGCTTACACATTTCTTCTGAACACAAACTCTTCCCTGCACACCTGAGCTTGGGCATAGACACTTCTCCCCCTGTGCTCAGCATTGGTGAGGCCACACCTTGAGTCTNTGAGATGTGGTGTTGAGGGATCTGGTGTAGGGGAGAACTTGTAGAGTAGGGCTGATGGTTGGACTTGATGATCCCAAGGGTCTCTTCCAACCTAAATGATTCTATGATTCTGAGTTTTCAAAGAAGTCTGGAAGAAGCCCCCAGCTTCTGACCAAGTCCCCAAACAAATGGGGCTAAAGGAGTTTCAGCAAGTTGCTGAGAGCCGAAAAGGCTTGTTAATCCTCACCCGAATCTCCCAACGTTACAAACCCTTCACTGCTGCTGACACCATGTGTTTCATTGCCCTCCACGACACACCATATTCACCAAGTCACAGATTTGTTCTTTACCACGGAGCTTCAGAACTCCTTCCCTACCCATTGCTCATCTCCTCAAGGGCAATAACTCTCCCAATGCCCGTCCACAATCCATGGGGCTGGAACACCACATCCACCACCAGCTCCTCACAAGCGTGGCAGTGCAGCCCGTGAGACGCCAACACTGGCCTTGACCCAGAGAAACATTTAGGAACACCATTGAGTACCACATTCTCCAGGACAGCAATTAAACACATGCTCACAGGCAAGCACATGCTTAAATGGTGTCCTGGATGGTGAGGCTTTGGGAAACCAGGGCCCCTTCCAAGGAAGAGGCAGTTGCTGGGTGGATTAACACCCATTCGTTTGTACCCCTGCAGTTTCGGTGAACAAACTGGGAAGAAAGGAAAACTGGAAACCTCTCACCTCAACTGCTTACATCAGACTCTTTGCTACAACCCCATAAATGCTGAGTTAATTCTTCGCATCCCATAACAGCTGGTGCACAATTCAACAACACATACCCCATACCCAGCACAACTACATCCATTCCTGGATGACAGGCTGACAGGTCCTGCCTGTCAGCATGAAGGCTCCCAGCAAAGCAAAGGGGGGACATGGGGCCTGCCAGAAGCCCTGGGGAGATACTCACCAAGCAAACATTGTCTATTAAATCTGCTTAATTCTTGCTTGGTGGCTTGGTTTGGTGGCTATTCCTATCTCCAGCTTTGGACAGCAGTGGAACAAGCAGAGAATTATAGAATTGTTTGGGTTGGAACTTAAAGTCCATCCTGTCACACCCTCTGCCCCAGGCAGGGACACCTCCCACCACACCAGGTTGCTCCAAGTCCCCTCCAACCTGGCCTTGAACCCCTCCAGGGATGGGGCAGCCACAGCTTCTCTGGTCAACCTGGGCCAGGCTCTCACCACCCTCACACCAAAGAAGTTCTTCCCCACATCTCCCCTCAATCTCCTCTCTTTCAGTGTCAGACCCTTCCCCCTCATCCTGCAGCTCCCCTCCCTGATGAAGAGTCCCTCCCCAGCTTTTCTGGAGGCCCTTTAGGGGCTCTAAGGTCTCCCCAGAACCATCTCTTCTCCAGGTGGAACCGCCCCAACTCTCTCAGCCTGTCCCCATAGCAGAGGGGCTCCTCTGTGCCCCCTCCAACATGTCCATGTCCTTCTGATGCTGATAGCCTCAGAGCTGGAGGCAGCATTGGGGCAGGGGGAGAGGGGGGCTCTCCCCAGAGTGGAGCAGAGGGGCAAAATCCCCCTGTTGCCCTGCTGGCCACACTCCTGGGGATGCAGCCTGGGAAGTGGTTGGCTTTCTGGGCTCCAGCGTACTTTCCTGGGGCATTAGGAGCTGCTCACCCACCAACACCCCCAAGTCCTTCTCCTCAGGGCTCTTCTACATCCTTCCCCAACCAGCCTGGATTTGTGCTTGTGATTGCTCCGACCAACATCCCGGACCTTGCACTTGGCTTTGTTGAACTTCGTGAGGTTCACACATTTTTCTATTACTATTGGCTTTAGGCAATGTTTTCTCCCATTTCTGTCAATGGCACAGAGTAGGGGATGGGCATCTTTGAGGTCAAGAGGCTGCTATAGGGATATCTGCACCAGCTACTTTATTTTTGCTTTGAGCCTCCTAGCAAAGAAGCAGGCGCTTTGTGGGTTTCCACAAGAGGGAAGAAATACCCCAGTCCATCTCCAAAACCAGCTCAGCTCTGCAGAGAGAGCAGAAATCCTCAGCAGTGACCAGCACCTCCCATCTCCTGCCCATCCCGTTGGAGCAGGCATGGGCACCAGGATCCTCGGTGCAAAGATCCAGGGCTTTGCAGGATACGTACAGAAGCAAACCCAGTCCCAGTCACTGGGTTATTGACAAGGGGAAGCCAGTCAGAAAGGAAAAATCAGATTTATAAAGCCTCTCTGCCGCTCTCTGCCCTGATTCAGCTGTGGTTTACCCAGCTGCAATGTGTTTACATTTCTAGCAAACTTAATCCCAAATTCCTTGGGCCAGATATTCTAAGAAAGGAAATGTACTAGATACGTACTAGAGAGCTGCACCCACGGTGAGTCGCTCAAGGAGCCGGGCCTGGACTGAAATCTCCAGCACTGCATATGCCCCAGGAATTTCTGGATGTATTTTACATTGGGATTTGTTAAATTACTTTTTTAAAACATAGGCATTTTGTATAATTCCACATTTTTCCACTAGATATTCTCAGAGACACTAAGGTAGCATTCAGGCTTCTTGCTCCAAGTATGAATGATACTATCTACAAGAGAATTCAGAGCTTGGCAGGCTGAAAGAAAGCAATTCACCTTCAAGCGAGCACTCACCTACTATTTCTATGAATAATAAATACATTAATTTCTTAAGTGAATAAAATGCAGGAGACCAGAACTTACTAGCAGCTGCTCTGTGAATAACTGGTGTTAGCGATCTAACACTCGGGCTCGAACAAACAGCCACCTCCCTCTAGAAGTGAAACAGAGACCTTTTTTCTTAGTTTTCTACAGTTTCTTGCAAGTTAAAATAGTTCTCAGACGTGAACTCCTAAACTACTGACTCCTCATAGAGTCAGAGATCTCTGTTCATCTGTTTTAGCAACACGTAGGAGAGACTGAACAGCAGATACTGCGCACGACAGAGCACGTCAGGGCGGCGAATGGAGATACCGGGTTTTGCCCCAGGTCACTTTTTCCTGTGAACTGTCACATCTTCACCTCACACTGGGATGGGTCTGTTCCAGTGCTACAGTAGCTGAGAAGAGAGCTTAAGGTTCACGCTGCTTTGTGAGCACCACTGCAAAAAAACCCACCCCTTTTAATATAAACTCCCAATAAAGACAAATGTCACTTTTCCCAGCTAAGGGGTTCGAGTGGGAAATTTCACTGACAGTGTCTTCTTAGTGCCATAGCAATACCATCATTATTCCTGGAGATGCTGCTCCTTCAGCTTTCAGCAATCTGAGGTCTCGGGGAAAGAGAGTAACGCAGCCTTTCAGGGCTGGCTGCTGTGGAAGTGAAAATTAGGAAAAATTTAAAATTTTCCTAATTTAAATTAGGAAAAAAACCAAATCCCCCTAACTCTCTGAGCCTGGATTCCTCATGACTTCCCTTTCAAAGTGAAGGAAGAATCCAACCTCACATTAACACCATGAGGATGCAGTAGCGAGGAGCAGGCAATAAGTAGAGAATGTCCAAATTAACCTAAGTCACAGTCTGGACTCATTCCTCTGTTTATGTACATTTTTGAAGAGGCTCAATTAAGCCACTACATTTTAAGATGGGATTTTCAAAGCTATATAAGCAATTCCTAAGAATCCAGGCTGCAAAGGGCAGTTCAGGCACTCACAATTCTTTGAAAATCCGCAACTGGTGCAATAGAATTTGTTTCCTCCTGCAAATCAGATACATATTCAACCAAACTGACCTGGGGCCGTGTACTGAAGCTGCAGATGATCATGAGAGCAGAGTTCAGGTTAAAGATCCAGATTTTAGTGCCCTGTTCACATGTCAGAGTATCAAAGTGTAAAAATCACAAGACAGAGAAAATCAGGGCATCTTCCAATAAGGAGCTGCAGGTTGGGCAGAGTCATTCAGTGGTCACCAAGGACCCATGAAATCAATCAAATCATCAACCAAATCTGAGACTGGCCAAATTCTTTCACTAAAGCTTTAGATCTGTTTAAGGTATTTAAGATAATCTAAGTCCTTATATTGGCACAAGCTGTTTAAAATGATCTAAGGCTTTAGATGGGCTTAAGCTGCTTATGCAGCTTTAAGGTTTTAAAAGGGTTTAGACTGCTAAAAAACATTCCCCAAAAAGCAAGTGGGGTTGCTGGTTGGGAGCTGGCTGTACCATTTCATGGATTTTAGTACGGTGCAAACTCAAAAATATGTACAGAGGAGTTAAATCCTTTGTTTGCAACACTGGAAGTCAGGCAGTCAGTACCAAGTTGACAAATACTGAGTTTATAGAGGTCTTCTAATGGTGTGAGTTTGAGAGGAGCAGCACATCCTGATTAAAGCACCAAGAACTCTCTGTCTTTAAAGAAAAAAAGAGAAAACTACTATAGCACATTACACTAAAACTTGATGCAACAATTCCATCTCATTAGGAAAAAATAGACAATGTATATAAACCCCACAGACTCAACTTTCCTCTCCTCCTTTCTTCTACTCTTATTTCCAGCTTTGCACCACCAAAATATTGTATCCCTTGTCATGCTTGTTTTAGGATTAAGCCTGGAGGTGCCTCTGGGGGTGTGAAGTCCAGGGTGCCCATGTGGTGCTGGAAAAACTCAATAACAAGACCCCAGTTAGTCACACAGGTACTTGACTGGAGCAATAGCTCTGAATTGCAGGAGGGAACACACAAGGGCCAGGAAGGCATTTCCAGGAGGCCAGGATGGGTTCTGCATCTCTGCAGCACAAAATTATCCCCACTCAAGTCAATTTTTTGCAAGGAACACTCTCAAGCCCCACACTTCAGGTTAACCCATCACTCTGAAATGCAGAGCTCTTAGCTGCAAGGAGCACTTCTATTTCCTCAAGTCCTCCCTGGCAGGTCCAGCTGGACTCAAACCAAAAGTCTCCAGAGCTCAGTTCTCCATGATACGTGCTCTGGGTCTTGGTTCAACCCTGCATCCTGGGCTCTGCAATTGCTACCCAGGTGGGACCTTCTATAAGCCCCAGCTCCACCATGTCACCTCCTCCTAGGGCATGGGAGGGCTTCTGAGGCAAGGCCTGCTCCAGACCCGGGGTTCAGCCCCACATCAAGGCTTCAGTCCCACCCAACCTTTGAGATGAAGAACCCAGAGCAAAGCTCAGCCCTGACTCCTGGAGGGCAGTGCACAAGGATTGGAGTCACCACCCATCCCTTGGGGAGCTTGAATTTCCTTCCCAAAACACCACCTGGAAAACCCAGCAGCTCTTCTGCTTGAGGGCACACCGTTTATAAACGGTTCCAGAAACACGTCTAGTGTCCTTCAGCAAGTAGTTAGATGGCTATAATTTTCAGTTTCCCATTCTGCCCTGGGGAGGGGACAGTCTCATCCTTTCACTCCATCTAGATGCAGAAAATGCAGTTATATTGGGACAAAAAGCCCCCCTTTTTTATAGGCACTGGAGCAGAGGCGGGTGGTACCGAGCCACCCTCAGCTCTCATTTACACAACCACAAAGGCAGAGCATCTGGCCATGTGTCTGAAGTCTTTAATTACAGGATCACACTTATCTTAAATATCTATTTATTGGGAACTGTAAATAACACAAGATTGTGTTCTACCCGATAAACACCACACAGACAAAGGGAAGTCACAGTTACACGTTCAATCTAAGGCCTACTTATTCCAACTTTTTATTGCTTAACTTTGTGACCTTTATGGGATGTTGATGTGAGCATCCTCTCTCAGCCCCACACCTTTGTCATTTACTCTTGAGTGCCAACTTCATTCTATGGTTACTCAGCCTGGGAGAACCAGATAAGTTCTTGGTTTTTTCATAATCAAGGTTTTCATCCCAATATGCATTTTTGACTTGGGGCTGTGCTTCTTCAGACAGCACCAGTCCCTGAGCAGCTTTTGCAGTGGCAAACACTGAGCAAAATCCAAATGACTGAGAAAAAAAAAACACATATAAACACTGACAGGAATAGCAACAGAAGCAACAGAAAGCTGTTATGTACAGTTAACTGAGAAAATTGGCCTCTTGATTTTTCAATTTTCCCAGCCTTTTCCTCTGTAAGGAACACCAGACTGCTCAGGGATGGGTTTGGGCCTCAAAAGTGCACACAGCATCCCAAAACAAAGTGCAGGATAACCACGGCTACAGGCTAATTACAGCGTCCTTAGAGTCCTCCCTATCTGAGGATTATCAAATGATTTGCAAAATCTTCATGAACGAGAGCATTGCAGCAGGAGACAGCGCTGGGAAGTGCATGGCAGCAACAGAACCAATGAGCTGGTTTATCCAGGAGGGAACGTGCCCCCATTGCACCCCAAAATTTCATCAGCAAAAGGACTATAGGTCCTGCCAGCTGACAGCTTATGAATCACAGAGCTTTATTACAGATGATCACGTTCCTGCGTCCATCAATAAGCCTAATTGTCCAGTCAAATCAGTTACTCTGGGAATTTAGTCACCTTCCTTATATCCCTGGTGCAAATTTTCCAGAAACTTTTAAAATCTGATGTTATTCACATTATTGTAATGTCTTGTTATTTATGCAATGGATCCCTGCCAGTTGAAATTGGCACATGGAAATCCAGATTGTAGAAAATAAGGGCTGAAACCAGAACGAAGGTCAAAGCATCCCCATGAACACAGCCCAGCCTCTTCCTTCATGGCCCATGGTCAACCAAGCACATTGTCCCCTCTGGACTGCCCAAGTTCACTCTCTTTGTGCAACTCACTGAAGGGCATCTCCTTTCTGATTTTATTATCAAACTCTGTATGACAGAGCACCCTGAATTCTCCCCCAAGGCCCTACACAAACAACAAGAGGACCTTTCTGCTCACCAGCATGCCAGTTACCCCTGTGCCACAGAAATACCCATGGCACAGGCATCTGCTGAGGTGACAACGAGGAACTGATGCCAAGGAACGACGTTTTTGTCTTACAGGATGACACATTTCTGTAAAAATAGAAACAAGGAGTGTTTCTTGTCTTAAACTGCCTGTACTGCAGGGAAACAAAAAGAGACCTCGGGATAGCAATAACTCAACCATCAAGCATCCCCCGGCACTGGGAGAGCACGTCCATGTGCCTCACTTTAAGGGCACACAAGTGTGCAGGGAACAGAGGAAAATGAATCATTTCGTATCTTACTCCACTTCGGAGCTCAGCATTAAACAGGACTTTGCTTCCACGTCCCTACAGCTTCACAAGGGAAAACTGAACCCCATTGAGGCTTAGTCCACAGCATAATTGAGGAGTAAAATCATGTATTTTCTGCCCCAACTGAGAACACCCTTTATTCTCACTTTAAGCCAAGCCAGGTACATATCATAGAATCACAGAATGGTTTGGGTTGGAAGGGACCTTAAAGCCCACCCAGTCCCACCCTCTGCCCCAGGCAGGGACACCTCCCACCACACCAGGTTGCTCCAAGCACCCTCCAACCTGGCCTTGAACCCCTCCAGGGATGGGGCAGCCACAGCTTCTCTGGGCAACCTGGGCCAGGCTCTCACCACCCTCACACCAAAGAAGTCCTTCCCCACATCTCATCTCCATCTCCTCTCTTTCAGTGTCAAACCCTTCCCCCTCCCCCTCCTCCATCCAGAGTCCCTCCCCAGCTTTCCTGGAGCCCCTTTAGGGACTGGATGGGTCTCTAAGGTCTCCCCAGAGCCTTCTCTTCTCCAGCCTGATCCCCCCCAGACTCTCTCAGCCTGTCAAGCACTCCAAAAAGCACCTACTTTGGCTAGAGCAGCAAAACCTTCCATTCATTACCTTATTTATTTATTTTACCTCCGCACTCCCTGCTCTGCTGGCTGTGCCCCCATGCACCTCGCAGCCCCCCAGCCGCTCACACACCTTCTCCTCGCTGGTGAAGCTGGCCCAGGATTAATGTCTACCTCTGCTGTGGGTGGTCTGACCCCCATGGCTGCCTGCTGCTGGCACAGCACCACATCTTGCTCAGAGACACGAAGCCACTCTAAATATTTTTCCTTCAATCTGCCACAGGAGCACAGTACAGGTCCTTCACTTGCCAGGTAACAGGGTTTGGGGTGGGTTTTTTTTTCCACTGCATAAAATTACCATCCAATCAATTAATCAAAGTTATAATCAGATGTGAGGTAGAAAAGTTGCTTGTGCTCACTGGAGGTGTCCCCATGCACAGGGTCAGCTGGAGACTTCATTTCTAGCAACAAATTCTCTGCAGCAAATCCTTTTCAGATGAAACTTGGCCCAACTGCTTTTGAACAGTCATTAAAAACAAAACAACCTGTTTGGCTCAGCAATTTTCACTCTCCCGTAAAATTCACTATGATGCCAAGACCATAAAAAAAAAAAATATTTAAAAATATGAGTTATAAGCAACCAAAACTGAGTTGAACATGAGCACAACGTGCAGAACTGTGACAACGAACACAGAATCAGGCAAAGGCCACAAGGAGAGAGATGGGGGACAATAAATTCGTTTTCAGGGACTGAAACGCAAGGGCAAATGGGGAACTGGCTGGTGGGAACTGGCTGGTGAGAACTGGAAGCACCTTTCAANGTAAATTCGTTTTCAGGGACTGAAACACAAGGGCAAACGGGGAACTGGTTGGTGAGAACTGGAAGCACCTTTCAAACACAAATAAGACAGGATGGACGTGGGCTAGAGGGACCAGGGCAGGAGGGGATGACGTTCACACAGCTGAGCCCATCCCAGGAGTCTGCTCTTTTGCACATGAGCAGTCATTTAAAAGACCGTATGAGCTCCGATTCCAAATGTTATTTCAAACATATTAGACCTTTGGATTCCAAATCCATCACTCGGCAGTAACACCCACCAGCATATCTAAAATATGCTTAAACTCTAAGGGCAACTAAAAAAGTGGGTTAGAAGCTTTGTTCGTAGCAGAGGTGTATCCTGAAGGACTCTGAGATCATCCCTGACATCATCATGAGCAGCACTTGCCTTTCTCACTCACACTTTAAGAGAATGATACATTCTGTGGTGACTTATTTTCAGCAGATCCCTTGTTACATCAGGGTTTACTCATTGCTTTTTGCTGGCTGCTCCCAAAGAGGGGCCATGAGTCAGCAGCAGCCCTGGGCCCTTCCTCTAGAGCAGCAGAAGATGGTCCAGACACTAGCCGTTGTCTCCTACTGATTTTTTTGACCAGTCTCCTTCCAAAGTTGCCCAAGCATCCCACACCAAGAGCTGCCAGAGTGATGAGATGGCACACAGGAGAAGCAAGAGGCAATCTCTCCACTGCACTGGAAAATCTGGGCTGTTCAAGGGATAGACGACCCATCTGAAGGTCTCAAGTCCCGTGGATTCCCACGCAAGCAGCCCAGGAGGGCTGTGGGATCCTCTTCCAGCTGCAGGGAGAGGCAGATCAGCTGGGACTACTAGGGTCAGGGTCATTAGGTCATCCTGGGCCATAACAACCCATCCAGACTGACCTCAGGCTGGGACGAGCAGCTGGTCTCCTCCTGGGGACCATTTCACCAGCTATTTCTGAGGCTCCTGCTCCTTCTGCTCCCAGGGGATGCCAGCAGCATCTCACGTCCCTCAGCCATGAGGGCTTTCACATGCAGCCCCCAGATTCCAAGCTGGCTACACCACGCTCAACATCCCTTGTTAAATTATTCAAGCCACCAGGAACAGCAACCAGTTGTGATGCTCACCTCCAGACAGCCCTGACTCTCCAACAGCCCTGACACCCCCAGGAGCTTCTCCCAGCAGGGATCATCTGTGCACCAAAACATCTAGCCATAGGGTTTAGCTATACAGTAAAATACATTCTCTGGCACATTTTCCTGCAGCACTGGAGCCCACCCAGCAAATAGTCATCTTAAAAAAAAAAATAATAATAATGGTGAGCATTGCTGTCTGCAGTTGGAGCTTAGAGTCAAAACTTATTATTTGTATTTTCAATCTGCCAGGGACTCATACTGTGATCTTGGCCAAACGGCTCCCCCTTCCCTCCTCCCCATTTCCCACACACAAGGAAAAGTAAGACCCAGAAAGGTTAAATGGGAACAAAAAAGGCCACGCTGCTTTTTTCCCCCCACCTCAGTTCTCCACTGAGATCAGAGCTGAGCAAATCCATGCCTTACACAGCTGCTACGCTTTTCTTGGCATAAAAGTTTCTGAGCTTTTTAAAGAACTGAATGGAGAGATTTGGACTATGAATTCCGACATCCCTTTTGCAGTAAGGTCAGCAATATGGTTAAATATGGGTAAGAAACAGCCAGCCCTCATATGTTTGTTTGAAGATCCTATTCAGATAATGATCTGCACCTTTAAACAGTTAAATCAGCGTACTGGGATGCATGCATCATACTAACCCATATTATACCTCTGCCTTAACTGAGCCAGCTGCAGATTCAGCTTTATATAGGAGATATTTTTTAGCCCCAAAGAAGCCTAGAGTTGTTTGTGTTCCTACCAGCACAAGGCAGAAAGACTCGCTCCCAGCTGGTCCAATTAAAAATGATGGGTTTAGGTCAATCTTATGTTCCCGCTCTCCTGGCACCGATCCCTTCCCCACCAGCTCTACATCGTGAACAGAGAGAGCTCAGAATTCTGGTAATTGCTGGGCCAGCACTGGGCCAGGAGGATGTACAGAACTAAAGTGCATCTGAGGAAGAGGCACTTGGAACCTGGGCTCCTCCAGTGGACCAGCAAACTTCTCAGCCCATCCACAGCTATCTCAATTTCCTAGCACGTATCCCTATTTACAGAACTTGATGGAACAGGCCAACCACAATCTTTACCAGAAACAAGCCAAAACGCTGGAGAGTCATTTGAAAGCCATGACCTTGCATGTCATGTATGTTTATAGCAGTTTTACAACTATTTCAGGCTAAATAATGAACAACATCCTTTGCAAGCACGATGCTGTCGGACAATCTGGGCTCTGGTGCCTCAAAGAACAGTTTCATTTCCCTTTCCCTGGAGGTGATGAAAGGCTAAAAGTCAGAGAAATGCAGGGCCACCACGTCCCACCGGTCCCAAAGCATTACAGAGACTTCACAGAAGAGCAGCTCAGGTGCCACCACCCCTGCAGAGGAGCACGCTGGCTCTGGTACAGCATGAGAGGAGATCTGCCGTATCCTGCTCAAGGTGCTGGGAGAAGGGTTTGGGCCAGGAAACGCACAAAGGGGTTCATGGACACAGAGGCAGCTGAGCAGAAGCCTGTGACCTGTACAGGAGATAATTTGCTAAGAAAAACACCACTTTCCCTTCCTCCTCCTTAGTCATCACCCAGTTGGGTTTTCTCGGGAGGTTTCTCACGCAAACCAGACTGAGCAGAGCAAGAGCTCAGGACCAGAGCCGAGCAGTGAGCTCCCACATGGCACTGGTTTGCAGAGACCCCTCCAAGCATGCAGGCTGGCCGAGGGGAGGGAGAAATAAAGACTGACCCCCGCCGTGTTTTGTTGCAGCTGGGAGGATGTTTAATGTCCAAAAAGGGAAAAAAACCCCAAATAATCAAGCAACTCTGAGTGCAGCACTGGGCACGCTCCTTCACTGGAACTGCATGAAAGTTGGAGATGGCACGGAGAGAAAGCCCCGTCCCCACAGGACCACGCAGCCCCAGAACGAGCTGAGCATCACTGCTTTGGGGAAATATCTACTTTCTTTGCATCCCATAGCACAAAGATGGGGGTCACCAGCACCCAGCACCCCCTGGATTTATCATGTCTGGCAGAGCAGAAGGCAGGGCACGCGAGGAGCCCGTGGTCCTGCACCTGGCCAAAAACCAGGCTTAGAGGAATATTCCCCACTGCTGGCTCCAAAGCACAATTTAAACACATTCTCCTGCACACACACCATACCAAACTCCTAACTAGAAATTCTTTGCTGTCAGAAAGGGATTGGGAGGGGGGCAGGTAGATCAGGCTGCATATTCAGTTTTGATTACTTTTTATCTGTCAGTTCAGAGATTCACAACTTGTCTTCCAGGAAGCCCCAGGGGGTTGTTTATATAAAGTGAGTATTTTATTTCCTGGGCTGCCCACCTTCAGCTCGCTCACTTAATTGGGTAAACTTTTTTTGCAGATCCTCTCCTTAACAGTCAGGCAAGAAAACCTACATATAACCTTGCCTGCACACAGAGAAAAGGAATATATTGCACAAACACAGCTAAACACATTGAGGTAAAAATGCAAACTTCCAGACAAAGGGCTAATTTCTGCTCTCGGGGGTTGATTCAGGTGAAAGGAGCTGGATGATGCCAGCGAGGGCTGGATTTGGCCCTCGGAGAGGCCACTGCAGTCCCTGCTGTGAGTCTGGGCTGTGGGAGCAGGGCAGAGAACCCAGAGCCCGGGCAGGTATGGATGGGGCTGCCTCCACCTGGGCACAGGGGGAAACTCAGCTCCCAGGCAAGGACGAACCTCCGGGGGTGATACCCCAGTGCTCGCCTCAGGCAGATCAAATCAAAATCAGCCAGGGCAAAAAAGAAAAGAGAAAAGAGAATCCAGTGCCCTGACTTTGTGCAGGCAAAGAGGCAATTTGGGCATCGGCAGGGATCGAGCTGTTCAAATGAGGGCTGGAATATGTATATATATTTGTAATATATTTTTTTTTATAAATACGTTAATACACACCGTGGGGTCGGGGAAGGGCTGCGGGAGCAGACACGCAGGATGGGAAGCGGCGCAGGGCCTGGGCACAGGCTCCCAGCGTTGCCCTGGGAGGACCAGGGCTCCCCACGGAGCAACATGTCCATTTTTCCGCCGACGCAGCAGCCGGGGAGACGCGTGTCCCTCTGCACGCCCCTGTGCATCCCACACATCGCTGACACACACAGCATCCCGCCTCCCACCACCACCACCAGCAGCAACAACAACAACAAAACCCCATCAAAAAATAGTACCAATTTATGCCTATTGGGAGAAAATGAAGTTGCTGTCAAGCGACGATAAATTCATGCGACAGCCGGGGCTAATGAAGCAGGAGCGAAGTCGCCGGGAGTGCGGCAGGGACAGGGTTACAGGCTGGCTGGAGGCTGATTGACACTGCTAAGGTTACCTCAGGCTCAGGGAGCTTGCCCATCCGCCAGCCCGGCCACCCAGGGAATGCGCACACACACACACACACNGCTGTGCACCCGCAGAGAGAGAGAGGGAGGGAGGAGAAAAATATACCTTCTGCAAATATCCAAGGTGGAAAACAGGGGGAAAAAAAACCCCAGCTGAACACCCTCACCCTCCCGCTCCCGCCCCCCCCAGGCCCCAGTTCCTACCTTGGCGGGCAGATCCCGGACCGCTGCGCCTCGGTGGCTGTTCCCTTCTTTATGAAATGTTGAGCTCAGCCGGTGCTATTTGCATTCTTTCATTAGCACCTGTTTCGAGTAAGGAAGGAGAAAGCTCATTATGAGATCAGCTTCCTTTCAAAATAAACGATTTGGGGAAAAAAAAAAAAAAAAAGGAAAAAAAAAGGAAAAAAAAAAAAAAGAAAGCTTCACACTGCCAAATAATAATCCTGCTAATAAAAAAAAATTATAAAAAAAAAAAAACCAAACCACCACATGGATATTAAAGCCCAAAGTAGGCAGTTTAATAATGGGAGATCTTGCAGGTTGTGAGCATGCTCCAGCCGGAACAAATCCTTCCTCTGTTATTCCTCTGAATAAAAATAAACCACCATCAAGAAACCCAAACGGAAGCTTCCTCCTAGAATCCCTGCTGCTGAAAAATATGTAATAAATTCAGCCTGAAGACGCAGACTCTAATCAGCAGCTGTTTTCTGGATCCAAAGCCAGCCAAAGCCTCTCTTGTCTTTTCCCACTAT
>VZTM01033003.1:20475-52071 GCA_013400555.1 Jacana jacana
GTTGGTGTTTAGGTTTAGGGGTTTGGGGCTTTTTTTTTTTGGTCTTTATTTGGTATTTGGCTCCGCTCCGGAGGGATGCAGGCTGCCAGCAACTTGACCTTAACCCGCACCGTTGTGTTGTGCTGCCAACGAGAAGCCGTTTCTGGATGACAGAGACCCAGCACATCTGCTCTGCTCCACCACGCCGCCTCCCTCCTCCTCCTCCCTCCTCCTCCTCCTCCTCGCCAGCCCCAGCTCCACCAGCACAGCTCCAGTCACACTCCAGGTACCGTAACCACCAGGACACCTGACAAACACATACTTTCTTCTCTTTTTCACCCGTTTTCCAAGTCAGTGCATTTGTTTACAGCTTGCCCCTGACTCACAGACCTTTCAAGACACATCACCACGTTTACCATCTCCACAGCTGGAGAAGCTGGGATTCAGAAATAGGGGCTTGCCTGAAGCTACCCCAGTGGTGGAGCAGTGGCTCAGGTAGGAAGACAGACCAAGACTTCTCATCATCTGATCGTTTTCCTTTCCCAAGCAGTGGGGGGAAAAACAAACAAACAAACAAACAAACCAACCAGAGAAATCTTCTTGGGAAATGGAGCAATGGAGGAATAATCCTGAGGAAAACTGACATCTACCTCCCCTGCAAACACACTACCTAGAAACAAAAGGAGATCACATCCAATGACACTGAAAAACATTCTCCTAAGGAGCAATGGAGCCGTTCTTCCCTGCTGGGCTTTGCAGCACAACTTCCCCTAAGATGAGGAGCAAGGGAAACCTGACAGCCAAAAGCTAACTTTGATTTTGTAGCTGCTTACACAAGGATATATTAAAAAAAAAATAATAAAAATTGCATTGTCACAAAAAATAAAGAGGATTTGAGTGTGGCATTTATGGTACAAATCAGCTTATGAAACCTGCAGTTCTCTACTGATCATGATAAAACTCAGCAGTAAATGGGTAATATATTGGATGGAAGAGTAAAAAGCTCCAAAGCTTCTTTATCCGACCATCTGACGAGCAGCCTGCATCCCAAGTCACATCAGCACACGGATCCAGCCCATGGCAGTGTGCTTCTGCAAGGAGAGCTTGGCAGTCACCATCCCAACCATCTCGGTGTCCCCAACCTCCCTGTGGCAAGGCTTTGGCACAGCAGAAACTCATCACCACTGTGTGTCACTGTAGGCATTAGAACAAGTCCAGTAAGAGGGAAGAAATTGAGATAACCAGGCTATTAAGCCAAAAAAACAGTCTCAGTCCTGAAGGGAGGTTGTGAAGAGGAAGGGGTTGGCCTCTTCTCACAGAGAACTAATGATAGGACTTGAGGGAATGGCCACAAGTTGCACCAGGGGAGATCTAGATGAGATGTCAGGACAAGCTTTTTCTCCCCAAGAGTGGTCAGGACTGGGATGTCCTGCCCAGGGAGGAGGTGGAGTCACCGTACCTGGCGGCGTTGAAGAAGCATCTGGATGAAGTGCTACAAGACATGATTCAGTAGCTCAGTGGGAAGTACAGGTGATACAGTTGGACTAGATGATCTTGTAGGTCCTTTCCAACCTTGCGTTTTTATGATTCTATGACACGGTCCTTTTTCCCTTTCCAGATTTCATCAAGCAGTCACACAACAAGGCATTTCATTGCCTGTACCAAGTCAGGGCCACATGTGAGAGATGGACCAAGTTTGCCTTGGTGGGTCAGCAAGGTGCCATGGGCACCCAAGTGATTTAACTGAGCAGTGGAAGTGGTGTCACCACAGTGGCATCACCCTCACAGGAGCTCTCCACATGCCACCATGCTCTGCCACGTAGACCTTGAGAAATGACTTGTCTTCATGGGCCTTGCTTTCCATAGCCACAAGTCATGTGCAAGCGCTAAGAGAGCACAGCAGGGTTTGTTGACCTCTGCCCAGGTGACATCTAAACTCCTACATGACCAGCAGCAACACCAGAGCAACCATCACCTCACAACTTGGTGCTGAGCGCTCAGTGCTTGAAAATCTGGCAAAAGCAGCTGCGCAGAGTCCAACCTCCTGAGGAAAACACCACATTGCCCAGAGCGAAATTCTGACTGAACTTTCTTTGGGAAAACCTAAATCAGCTCAACAATTACCCACAGGGACTATATATCTCCTCTAAATGTGAGCCTCAGCAGGAACCTACGTTTACCTGACTGCACTTCCCAGTCTGGGGACCTGGTCACTACTCACTGAGCCACACTGAGCAAGGCCAGACTCTTGGGTTTATTTCCTGTGAAACTTCAAAGAGAAGCCAAAAAAATGCTGCAGAAGTTGAAAAAGGTGACCTCTTAACATTTTTGCTCTTGCACACCATTACCACATTCCCCTTACCTACATAAGGGAAGGATAGCAGTTGTCTAAACTCTTCTGCTCTGCTTTGAGGCATGTTCTTCATTTCCAGTTGTTCAAGCTTCCTTCTGACCCCCACAATTTTTAGAAGATCCTTCCAGTAAAATGCATACTAGAAGGCTAGAAGAGAAGAATCCAGAAAGACCTTAGAGCCCCTTCCAGTCCCTAAAGGGCTTCCAGGAAAGCTGGGTAAGGACTCTTGATCAGGGAGGGGAACCACAGGACAAGGGGGAAGGGTTTGACCCTGAAAGAGGAGAGATTGAGGTAAGATGTGGAGAAGAACTTCTTTGGTGTGAGGGTGGTGAGAGCCTGGCCCAGGTTGCCCAGAGAAGCTGAGGCTGCCCCATGCCTGGAGGGGCTCAAGGCCAGGTTGGAGGGTGCTTGGAGCAACCTGGTTTGGTGGGAGGTGTCCCTGCCCAGGGCAGGGGTGGGACTGGGTGGTCTTTAAGGTCCCTTCCAACCCAAACCATTCTACGATTCTAAGGCAGCACTGAAGTTGCAGCAAGACTACAACCACCTGATTCACCCCTGGAAAAATCAATAAAATCATTGTGAAACCAATTAGCTGACTAGGTTTTCGCCCTTTTCCTGTGTGCCACGTTGAGGCTGCATCACCCCATCGCCCCTTCTTACAGAAAACAGCAGCCATACAAGTGTTTTGTACCCCTTACCTTAGCACTTTGTTCACCCCCTTTTTTTTCCCTTTTGATAGCAACACAATTGAACTTTCCTCCAGTATCCTGAAACTTTCCCAGCAGTTCAAAGATTGTTATAAATCAATACAAACAGCAGGGAGAACTCCCTGTAGAGCTATCTCCCACACCTCCCCCAGCAGAGCAGGGTCTGAAATGTGGGAGACCCCATCCTGGATGGGGGTGCATTAGTTCACTGCTCCCTCTGCAGCGAAGTACACCCTCATTACAGGTGACACGCTCCACAAAACCCAAGCTAATAAGTTCTGTGGAGCCCCAGCTGGGCTCCACGCTGGAGTCAGTCGTGCTGGGAACTAGCACTGCCACAAAACTGCCCCCACTGCCTGGCCAGGGCTGTGCTGGTGCCAGTCAGTGAAAAGAGGGGGCAGGAGCGGTGGGATGGGCCAAAAGAAGGGTTAAAGCTATTGGGTTTCAGCTTCTTTCTTAAAAAAAAAAAAGCAAAAGAGTTAGCACTCCCAGCTGTGTTTTAGAGGTCAAAGACACTCACTCTGCTTATTCCTCCTTCTTTTTCTCCCATGAAAGTAACAACAGAAAAAAAATGAGAGCTCCAAACATCTTGGCATTACCTTGTGGATCCTTTTGACAGTAATCTGAGGTCTGTGATGTGTGTACATGCTCTGCTCAGCGCTCAGTGGGATGCAGCCGAGCTCCTTTACGGGGGAATTCATGGTTCTGACATTGAATGGCCATTCTCCTCCTGTGAAAAACGACAGAGGCATGGGAGGCTCCATAGTTGGGGTTTTTTTTTTGCCTTTTTTAAAAACCACCTATCAAGGCTGCTCAAGTAGAAGCAGAAAGTCGTATTTCCTTTTAATTAGTAGATTTACTCTTGGAGTCAAAAAGGCAAGGGTATGGGATTGTTCTCCTGGTTTTCTTCTTGCACTTTTGAATAAGTAACAAAGACACAAAGGCAAAGCACGGCTTTGGTTTCAAGTCTTCTGCAGCCACTGCCTTCGTGGGATCTAACACAGCAAAACTAACAGGATTCCTGTTGCAAGGACATAACACATTGCATTTGGATCACACGCTGCAGCTGAGGAAGATGCAGGAGATAGCAGTACAGAGAGGGAGAAGGGACGAGCTGTAACCAGGGGAACAGACCACAAGGCTGTGAGTGCTCTCAGAGCCCCCAGTGTCTGTGCCTTTGCCAAAGAGGTGGATTTTCATCCATCTCCTCTCAGATCCTGCATTGCAGGCTCCAGCTGGGGGACTTTGCACAAGAGCAGAGTAGGATGGAGAGGATAAGATGCCGAGGATGGCCTGGTTGCTAATCCTATCTCCAGCTGTGGACAGCAGTGGAACAAACACAAAATTATAGAATGGTTTGGGTGGGAACTTAAAGTCCATCCTGTCCTGCCCTCTGCCCTGGGTAAGGACACCTCCCACCAGATCAGGTTGCTCCAAGCCCCCTCCAAACTGGCCTTGAACTCCAAACTCCAGGGATGGGGCAGCCACAGCTTCTCTGGGCAACCTGGGCCAGGCTCTCACCACCCTCACACCAAAGAAGTTCTTCCCCGCATCTCATCTCCATCTCCCCTCTTTCAGGGTCAAACCCTCCCCCCTCATCCTATGGCTCCCCTCCCTGATCAAGAGTGCTTCCCCAGCTTTCCTGGAGCCCCTTTTGGGACTGGAAGGGGCTCTATAAGGTCACAATGAGCGACAGAACAAGAGGGAATGGCTGCAAGCTGCAGCAGGGTAGGGTTAGGCTGGACATGAGGAAAAAGTTTTTCCCAGAGAGAGTGGTCAGTCAGTGGAATCAGCTGCCCAGGGAGGCGGTGGAGTCCCCATCCCTGACTGTGTTTCAGAGTAGATGAGATGTGGTGTTGAGGGATCTGGTGTAGGGGAGAACTTGTAGAGTAGGGCTGATGGTTGGACTTGATGATCCCAAGGGTCTCTTCCAACCTAAATGATTCTATGATTCTATGACATACATTTTTCCCAATGGAGTAAGCAACTGGTATAAAAAAGAAAGAATCTGCCTTTGTGCTGTAAAGAACACCAAAGCACAGAAAGGATGGCCATAAAAGCTCACAAGTGAGTAGTCCTATTTCTCATGGTTTTGTTTCAGTCACTGAACAGTAATATCTTGTACATCAGCATCTATCACCAAAGTGACATTCAGGGACATGGCATTACCTCCCCGTCGGGCTCCAAGCTGCTGTTGCCAGCAGAGCAGACCCCCATGGTATCAATCCCTCCTCGCCACTGTCTCACCACTAACTGCGGCGCTTCCCAGGGCCAGTTATGGGGCTATTTAGCTCTCCCAGTTGCACTAGAGGTTTCAATTATCTCAACTGCCTGGAGTAGAGGGGTGAGAGGAACCAGCTTCCTCAGAAGAAATTATTCATCTAGATATGACACTAGAGTGAAGTTTGATGAATCACATTGTGATTCAATTTCAGTTCCCACCTGAATCCTCTTAGACGAGAGCTGTAAGAGCAGCTAAGCATTGGATAGGCATTGCTTATTGCTGGTGGCTTTTATTTCCCCTTCCTGTATTGAAATCATTCCCTGTCGTTGTCAAACAGAGAACATTAGATAATTCCTCTACAGTATGTACAGGATTGTGTGTTATCCCTCTACAAGGATCCATATTAAACCAACCACAGACAATAACCTCATACCATTCAGTACAGGAAGCATCATAATCTGCGATGCATTAAAGGTCTAAAAAAACCCTGCCTAATGTTAGAAGAGTCTCAAGCCGTTAAGCTACTACTCAACTACGGTAATTCACCATGAAGTCTCTCCCATGACACAGCTAGAGAGTTGTTTTCACTTTCTAATAACGAACACGTGACGGCATTTAATGAGTTCCCGAAATAACTGAACCAAAGGCAAAATCCAAGAGGTTTTACTGCCCAGGGAGACAAAAAAAAAATAATCATAATTAAAATAGTGAATGGGCAGAGAATAAAACAAAGGCCGGGGTGATTATAAAATCATTTAGCTGGAATAGCGGGTGTATCACTTTCCTGTTCCAAAGGGGGTTTAAGCACAGCAGAAGGCAGCCAGCCCTGCAGTGCCTACCTGGGGCTCTACATCCCCCTCCCCCCTAATCACCCTGTACCATCAGGAATACTGGTCTCTCGTCTTGCATTCAAGACAGTGATGGTTAAAAAGAAGTACTGAGAAAATAACACTTTGCTGGTGCTTTCCCCTGTGAACGTCGAAACGCACTGCAGAGGTTAATGACACCTCCTTGTGTTGTCACAGAGGTGTCTGTTCAATCCCACACGAGCAGAGGCTTGGAGAGGGGAAGCATTTGGAGAGCTGTGTTGTGAGTTAGCAGGAAAAAGTCTACAAGGTCTGACTTAACTCTTTGCTATACTCACTGGATAGATGGATAGCACACAGTCCCAGTGTCACCGTTGGGGCTGGAGTTACCATGGATCCCAAGAAGCCATTACCAAGGTAGATCCAGTTGTAAAAATTCTGAAAAAAAAAAATGGTCTTTAAAGTAGTTTGGGGGGGGAGGGGAGGAAGGAGGGTTGTTTATTTTTTTTAAATCCTAGCAGGGATCGCACCTTGAGTCTTGTGTCCAGTTCTGGGCACCTCAGCACAAGAGAGATCTGGAGGGGCTGGAGCGAGTGCAGAGGAGGGCAATGAAGCTGGTGAGAGGCCTGGAGAATAAGGCTTATGAGGATGGATTGAGGGAGNCTTATCGTCTGTTGCTGCACTGGAGAAGGGCCAGTGCAGGGACCTGAAATTGTGCAGTGATTGCCTTTCTGTCCTCCTGCGTGGTTCAGCCTCCTGCCTTCTGCTGTGTGACACTGCGGAGAAACACCTTGCCAAGCATCAAAGCCCCTGGGCAGAAACTGCATTTAGAGGAAAAGAGCCCCCACCTCAACCGCCCTGTGGGTATAGATGTAAATTTGGCTCTGCTTCAGAGGTAAACACGGTTCTGACAGCAGCAAGGACAGAATCATAGGATCATCTGGGCTGGAAGGGAACTTTCAGATTACTGACTCCAACCATATCTGCCTGGCTTTTTGATACCTCCAAGTATGGTGACACCACCACTTCCCTGGCCAGCCTGCTCCAATGTTTGATAACCTTTCGGTGAAGAAATTTTTCCTAATATCCAACCTAACCCTCCCCTGGTGCAACTTGAGGCCATTCCCTCTTGTCCTAGGCTTCCACCCTCATCAGGTTAGGAAACTCGGGGTACAGTGCATTTGTTCACACCTTGCATTTTCACATTTGCCCAGAGCAGTGAAGTGCTGCCGGCTCAGGGTTGCAGTATCTCAGAAGGATGAACATTAGCAGTGGTCAGATCCTGGTCTCACACAGATGGGAGTGTATCCAGGTGCAGTGGTGAGGAAGGATGGTCAGAGACTTCGAGGTTCCTTGGTGACACCAAAACCAGTAAAAGTTTGGAGGCTGAGGCACCCCAAGCTGCAGGTCTAAATTATATCCTAAGGACACTCCCTGGCTCATGCCTTCCCCTGAACCCAGCCCAGGTTTGGTCTTCAGGAGAGACCTCATCTGGACCAACACTGAGCTAGGGACAATTAAGCAGCACGAGTGCTCGAGTGCCCATGGCAGTTCCACAACCTGGCACTGGTACCAGCACAGACACAGGACCCTCATCTACAACCCACTGAAGGACTGTGAGGGTGGCATCTGCCCTAAGATAGCTCACCTTGGGTGATAAATACCTGTTCCAGGCAGTGTTTCATTGTGGGACAGGGGCAACACGCCCCACCCTGACTGCAGAACTCATCCCTGTTTAACCTCCTTAGTCAGATACTTCTACCAGTGTAATTCAAATTCAAACTCAAATTGTTTTTTAAACAGCAGAAAATAAGAGCTAAGAAAACCTGCGAATCGTAGGTTAAAACCTGTAATAAGAATTCATTTCACATGGGGCTTAAGGACAGAAAATTACATTTTGGCCAAAGGCCAAGTTCTGAACTCCGAATTAAGTTAAACAAACTTTTTCATCGTCCAGCCCTTGATAACTTATACAACCATTTTCACTGAGAAGGCACTTAGAGTGAGCCCTGCACCCAGTCAGACAGAAATAACTGTGAGTTCAAAGGGTTTGTTCTCATTAACCCTAGAGAAAATGGGTTCAGGAATGACTGAACAGCAGCAGCAGCAATAGCTCAAAAAAAAAAAGATATTTTAAAAGGTTGAGTAAACACTGGTTTGGTAGTTTTTACTGGTCAGAGGTAGGCAGGCAATTTTGATCATTCACATTAAAAACCCATGCATTTTACATGAATATCAGGAATTGACAACATACAGGAGAATTGAAGCGTATAAGAATTTATATCTTTTTTATTAAACCAACTACACTGACCACAACTTAAATGAATGGACCATCAGGTCTAAAAACTTGCCCATTTTTATCAGTCTGACCAGCTGGTCCCCTGAAAGGTATGGCCAGTCCTTATGAACTGCTTTAGTACCTCTAGATTAGCATGGCAATAAATAAACATCACATCATTATTATCTGCAAGGAATCCAAATTTAGGCTTTCAGAAAGCCTGTTATTACCAGCTTTATCAGGGGATAGCTGTTTTATTTCCAGTTAAACAGCCAGGCTCCCCATAGCAGCAGTCACTGGGAAGAAATTAATGAAAACATCCACTGCAGAAACAATTATGTTAAAGTTAAATAACTCAAGACCATCACACTCGGGGGAAATGGCAAATGCTGGCCTGACTCCGTCCCAGAGGGGTGGAGAGGGATACATTTTTTTGCCCTGTCCTGGAGGTCACCCCCAGCTCATCCTGCTCCCACTCAGGGCACCCTCTCCCTCAGGTTTTATGGCAGGTTTTACTCTGCCACATGATCTGCCAGACAAAACCTGTGTCCACTCTATTTTTTCTTTTGTTACAGAATATTCTACTTTCTTTTTAATTTATTTTCTTTATCAAGTCTGTCATCCTAACTGTCACCTTGCAGAATGAGCTTTTCCCAACTTTTGAAATTGGAGTAAAATATTTGCCATAATGCTACGTAATCAAGCATCCAGCTGGAAAGATGGCAAGTAGAACTGTAAAGGACATAAGAAACTGATCATCGGGAATTTTCCCACAGTTTCCACCAGTAATAGGACTATTAAATCAGGGTCACCATTGCATGTGCTCCAGAACTGGTCTACAGACCAATTCAATGGAATATTTTCATAATGCAGAGCAGGAGAATCCTGAGTAAAATCACTGATGATATGAAGCAAGGAAGTATCATCAATGGAGGAAAATGAAATATCAGACAGGGAGGGCAGAAGGACTCTGAAGAGCACTAGGAACAGGACAGAGCTTCATGATGCAGAAAATGAGCATGTTCATGCAGAAAATGAGCATGTTCATAAGAAAAGGAAGGGGTGGAAAAAATCTGCTGGGAGGTCTTTGGTTAGAGAAACAGGCTGTGGAAAGACAGACTCAGGTGTACCAAAGGGTGAAGGTAAGCAACAGGAAGCTGAAAAAGAAAATTCAGTGTTAAAACATAGCCAGCAAGACACATTCAACAGTAGGAGATACCCATTCTGCCGTACAATTCCCTGGTGTGACCTCACCTGAAATCCTTTTAACCTCATCTGAGAGAAATGATTTCCAGCAAAGACACGGAGAACTGTAACGATGATCCCTGAAGGAATGTAGAACATATAATACAAGGGAAGACTAAAAGAGGACAGTTTGTTTGACCTAACAAAATACAAGCTGAGAGGAGAAGAGCTATTTCAAGGACAATATTGGCAGCAGATCAAATGGAGATAACACAGCAAAGGATTGAATTTAGTCTGGAAGTCTGGTAACATCTTTAATGATGATGATGATGAGATAATGTTTCTCTCCTACAAAGTAATGGCAAGAAGTTACAAGTCAAAACTTGGTCCCCTTTGAACGAGGTCCACAGGAAAATCTTGGCATTGGGTCAGAGAGGGCTTTGACAGGCTGAGCCTCGGTCACTCTGGGGTTTGGGCTCACAGCAAAGCCCCATGGTGAGCTATGGTCACCTGCAGGCAGCAAGATGTGGTATCCCCATCATCTCCAGAACCAGGAGCATGAGCACGGTTCCTCCACAGCTTTATAAACAATGATTGTTTATAAACAATGATTGCCTTTTATGAAGACTTAACCAGGTGGATAGATGTTGGTCAAGCAGTGGATGTGGTGTACCTTGACTTCAGTAAAGCATTTGACACCGTCTCCCACAGCATCCTTGCAGCTAAACTGAGGAAGTGGGGCCTGGACCATAGGGTAGTGAGGTAGATTGTGAACTGGCTGAAGGACAGAAGCCAGAGATTGGTGGTCAATGGGACAGAATCTACTTGGAGGCCTGTGTCTAGTGGAGTCCCTCAGGGATCAGTACTGGGATTGGTGCTGTTCAATGAATTGGATGATGTAATGGAGTGCACTATCAGCAAGTTTGCTGATGACACCAAACTGGGAGGAGTGGCTGACACACCAGAAGGCCATGCTGCCATCCAGTGGGACCTGGACAGGCTGGAGAATTAGATGGGGAGAAATTTAATGAAGTAGAATAAGGACAAGTGTAGAGTCTGGCATCTGGGCAAGAACAACCCCAGGTACCAGTATAGGTTGGGAAATGACCTGTTGGAGAGCAGCGTAGGGGAAAGGGACCTGGGGGTCCTGGTGGGCAGCAGGATGACCATGAGCCAGCACTGTGCCCTCATGGCCAAGAAGGCCAATGGCATCCTGGGGTGTATTAGAAAGGGGGTGGTTAGTAGGTCGAGAGAGGTTCTCCTCCCCCTCTACTCTGCCCTGGTGAGACCCGATCTGGAATACTGTGTCCAGTTGTGGGCCCCTCAGTTCCAGAAGGACAGGGAACTGCTGGAGAGAGTCCAGGGCAGGGCTGCCAAGATGATGAAGGGAGTGCAGCATCTGCCATAGGAGGAAAGGCTGAGGGAGCTGGGTCTCTTGAGCTTGGAGAAGAGGAGACTGAGGGGTGACCTCATAAGTGTTTATAAATATGTAAAGGGTGAGTGTCAGGAGGATGGAGCCAGGGTCTTCTCAGCGACATCCAATGATAGGACAAGGGGTAATGGGTGCAAGCTGGAACGTAGGAGATTCCAGTTAAATATGAGGAAAAATTTCTTCACAGTGAGAGTCACTGAACACTGGCAGGGGCTGCCCAGGGAGGTTGTGGAGTCTCCTTCTCTGGAGACATCCCAAACCCACCTGGAGGCGTTCCTGAGTGATCTGATCTAGGTGTTCCTGCTCCAGCAGGGGGATTGGACTGGATGATCTTTCAAGGTCCCTTCCAATCCCTAAGATTCTGTGATTCTGTGATTCTGTGACTGTAGTAAAGAACTTGAGTTAGCCCTGCATAACCCTATCCTGGTGAATAGTATTGGAAAAACCCACAATCGTACAAGGAGGAAATAAGGAACTTTCTAACAAGATTGTCAGGAACCAACAGCGGCAGCAGTGGGAGAAGCAAACGCCCTGCTGTGAAAGCCAAAGTCAAACCAAGCCAAAACCAAATCCAAACCTGAAGCAAAGACAAACCAATCGGATTACACTGATCTTCAGCCCAGCAAAAAGCTTTTGTTTTCATCAGAAACTGTTTCAGAGGACAGATTCTTGGTGCAAGCAAAAGATTTAAATCATATTTGGCATCCCCCTTGCCTCTGCGTGGCTCAAAGATAAACAACTCAACCGGTTCATTTGATTTAGCAGGAACAAAATAACACTACTGTTAAATATTATAGGTGAGATTTCACACAGTTTCCTTTATGTCCAACACTTGTTATTCCAGATAACACCCTGCTTGGATCAAGAAAATATTCCAATTAAATTCCAAACTGTATCAAGCATCCCACCAACCATCAAGATGAATATTTGCACAATATTGTGCTTGACATTCATTGGAGTTTGACAACTGGAAACAGCAAAACCAGCTTGCTTTTGGGTTTTTTTTAATTCCTTATGTCAATTTCTGTTAATATTTCACAGCTTAGCCTAGGCAAACTCCACATTCACTGTGAAAGTCATGTTTAACTAATCTGGTGGCCAAGAGCCCCAGCCCCTTGAAACAGGAATCTACCACAGCAGTGAGTGTGAGAGCAAGCAGGTTGTCAGAGGATGACACGCTTCCTACAGTGCTTCTAGTGAAGTCAAAAAAACCCATTACATCATGGAAAAATCCCTGCTTCCTCCCATCTAACACTAATCGAGGTGGGTCCAGCTGTGGCTGAAGGAAAATGAGATGAAATATTAGCTTGCAAGCATTGCACTAGAGGTGAAGCTAAAGTTATCACTTAGGAAACAAGAGGAAGAAAAAAAACAGCTAGTTTCTGGGCTTAGGAGTTATATTTCACCCTTAAGGCCTGAGTTTGGAATTAGAAGTTGATGAAGCCAAACCTTTCACTTCTGTCCCTCCAAGGATGCTTTCTTTTAATTTCTGAGGTCCCAGACTCAACCATCCACACCTGACTGCAGGCTCTGGCTCGAGCACACAGCAGCCCTGCTGTGCTTCCTTCTCTAGAGAAACAGGAAACTAAAAATTCCTCAGAAAAATGGATACTTCTTTTTGCCACTGCTCTTTGTTGATCAGGTCCTTCAAAGCAGAGTAAGAGCAGCAGTGATATTGTGATGAATTGCTGGACTCTGCTGAAGATTAATCCTTGCTGATCCTCCACCCTATGAATAAATTAATAATCCTGCCATCCAAACAGGGCTTGAACAATTAGTAACAAACGATGGGTGATGACAAGGGGGCACAAACAGAATGATAAAGATAAAATACAGAAACCAGCCAGCCAACCACCCTACAGAATTTTAGCCTACAGTAGCTAAGCAGAGTGTCAGCACTCTTCCTGCTGAGGTTTCCTGTGCCACTGGTCACTGCCCCCCTATAAACCCACCACTGACCCAATCCAAGTTACAAATAACCCTAAAACACCCCAAAAAGGCTGGAGGCAGAGGAGGAACTCAGGCGGTTTTACACTGAAACTGGAGGGAGGTTCAGCAGCTGAACACCCAAACGTGCCTTGCACCTGCTGGAGAAGTCATTTCAACAGGATTTTGGAAATTATTAACTCACACACATTTAATGGTTTGCAATATCGAGTCATGAGAATGAGAAGTTTTCAAGAAAGCAGCCTGGATGTGGCCACAGACGGGCTTGGCAGGACCAGTCTCCCCATAAACAATGCCTCGTAATGCATAATCTCCCCGAGTAAAAGTAAGAAGGATAAAACAACAAGACTTTTCCCAGCTTCAGATGCGATTCCCTGCAGGTTATTGTCACACCTTCCCTTTCTCAATACTGGTAACAGTAACATTTAGCTTTGCTTTTTAATTGTATAAACTTCCCTAGAGGATTGGCTGTAGGAGAGGAAAACCAAACCGTATTTAGTGACCTTCTGCAGAAAGGGAAAAATGCCTCAGGGTTGGGGATTTGTTGTGCTTTTTGGTTGTGGTTGGTTTTTTGTTGTTGTTGTTGTTGTTTTTTAAGAAAAACTTCTAACTGTTCAATAAGCAAAGCAAGGAAAGGGGTTGGGTGCTGTCCCACCAGCCATTTGTCTTGTCAATAAACTTACAAAAGTGACTGTTAGCAAATAGCAAGTAAGCCTGAAAAATGAAGGCAATGGTTTGACAGGTACCTCATGCCTTTTATCAAACTAAATTGGATCCAGAAATATGAAAGAGAGGTTTTGAGATATACGCTGGCTTCAGGGAATTAAAGGCTTGTTTCTACAGGGCAAGCCAGCAGCAACTGGGCGAGCTCAGGAGAGCCTGATGGACTGCTGTCCTACCTTCCCATTACACCACCATCACCCTGGCAAATCTGCTCCAGGGTCCTGCACCAGCTGTTTGTAGCCTCTGTTCACATTCAGCCCTCCACTTCCCAGCTCAAACCACTTCACTGGAGTTCATCTGCTGGCAAACTGAAAATATCATAAAGTTTTAAAGCTGCTAAAGTTACAAGAGCTTGTTGACAAGCAATGATCCATCATCAAGGCACTTCAAAGCCTGACTCCCCCTGCATGGCACTGGAAGGTGCTCCTGCAGACACATACGCTCTAAAACATTTATTTTTCCCCCACTGCTCTTTTGAGTTTCCTCTTTTACAGCGCTGGCATGGCTGCACCACTGCTTTGCTACTCTTTAAACACCAAATACACGTATCAGAAACTTTTAATTAGGCAGAAGCTCTGATCTCTGAGCGCCCAAAGCTGCTGCACGTTGGCTTTAGGGAGCAGAGAGCTCTTGCCTCCGTGGAAAGGCAGCAGCGACTGTGGGAAAGAGGAGGGACCGGGGACCCTGATGGGCAGCAGCTTAACGGTTCCCACATTTTTTAAATGAATAGTTGAATTTAAATTACTTCTAATGCTGAAATTAATTTAACCTGTTTAAATTTAGCATGTTGTCACATGTTGCAGGAGTATGGCTCACTGCTGCTCCAAGCGTATTAATAGCAATCCCTGAAACTATTAATAACTGGAGCCCAAGAGCTTATCCCTGTCATCTGCCCAGGGCCTCCAGGCACCAGTCAATGCCCGTGTCTCCTTCCAGCAGGAGGTACACAAGGTCCAGCTGGTGATGGGAAAGATGAGCAGAGCAGATGCACATCTGGGAAGCCCAGCTGTGGTCATCCAGGGAGGCTGCAATGCTCCCAGGAACAGAGCACATCTTCTCGTCTTTGGTCTCTGAGAGGCTGGAGGAAACTCTCTGAGAAGGGGAAATTCTGTGGTTTCCATGGGGCAAGGACTACTCATCTCTTTGCTTTGTTGATGGAAGCAAGGACAGTATTCAAAGTTGAAGAAACAAGATAGATCTTTTTAAAATGAGCCCTGGAAAGCCCCCCAATCATTTTATACCAGTGGCGAGACCCCAAACTTTCTGTTGTTGGGTGGCAGGGTGGGCTGAGAAAAAAACTCATTACAAGATGAAAGGTTTCACAGTTCTCCCTCCAGCTAAAATCTGCTCTATCCTAAGTGTGTGCTAGGGGGGTGTCAGCTCCCTCTGTCCCGCCTACCCCGTGGCA
This sequence comes from Jacana jacana, assembly GCA_013400555.1. NCBI lineage: Eukaryota > Metazoa > Chordata > Aves > Charadriiformes > Jacanidae > Jacana > Jacana jacana. The sequence continues at coordinate 35,518 of VZTM01033003.1, forward strand.
AACCCTTTGAGCAGCTCCAGCAAAAAAAGGAGGCAATGTCCCAGTTTGGAAAGTATTTTTTTCAAGCATGTCCTCTAAATAACTTCGTCATGTGAAACGATAAAGGAATCAGAAGCCAGCTTCACTTCTGTCATCTCTGCTGGAGCCAGCAGATGGGAAGACCCTCAAGATGCCATTACTGTAAGTAGTATGTTAAATCATGAAGTCTGGCTTGGGGCAATAAAACCAGATCACCCTAATGAAGGAAGATTAGTATCTTCAGCTGCACTCCACTTTTCCGCTTGAGCAGGTAAATACAAACACACCTCCTAAAGAAGAATCCATGGCTTCCACAATCATACACGTTTATACACTTACTTTTTGCTTTTTAAATGACAGAGCAGAAAGGAAGCAAAGACCAGTACAATTTAGTTTTCAAATTAAATGCCAAAACACCTCATGGTGCCATAGGCTTTTGTGCTTCCTGCAGATTAAATCAGCCTCAGCCAACTGGGAGCAGAGCGTGAAGTCAGCAGAACCTACTAACAGAGACACAACTTCAAATTTTACCCAGAATGTCACTAAATTTGGTGTTTTACTACAATTCATGATTTGGAAGCACACCAACTGCAGGGGCAGGGGGAGAAAAATCACATTTACTTTAATATTCAGAACTCTGTTTTTCACTGTGCAGAGAAGAGGGAAACGCCTCTCCCTCTGGAGGGGGAGAGTGAAGCTTTCCCCTGTGGAACATTGGCTGGTCCCAAACGGTCAGGAATCTTTCCCACTTTGAGAACACAGCTGGAAGCACAGACTTGGTCCCAGCATGGCCACTGCAGGGCTGGCATGGGGTCTCTGCAGAACCCCCCCAGCTCAGGGCAGGACCCAGCTCTCACACCTGTGTCCCTGGGGAATCCCTCCAAAAGCAGCCTGCAAGCTGTCCCCTGGCATTTTAGAGCAGGGAGGCTGGAAATCACCCTTTTTAACAGTTTTTGAACACTTTTTTGAACACTTTTTCCTGTGCTCTGCAGGAAGGCATCAGAATCTCAAAGGACCTGCACAGAGGATGCCACAGAGATGCTGGGAGGGCTGGAGCCCCTCAGCTGAGAGAGTTTGTTCAGCCCGGAAAAGAGAAGACTCCAGGGAGACCTTAAAGCCCCTTCCGGTCCCTCAAGGGGTTTCCAGGAAAGGAGCCATAGGATGAGGGGAAGGGTTTGACACTGAAAGAGGGGAGATGGAGATGAGATCTGGGGAAGAACATCTTTGGTGTGAGGTGGTGAGAGCCTGGCCCAGGTTGCCCAGAGAAGCTGTGGCTGCCCCATGCCTGGAGGGGTTCAAGACCAGGTTGGAGGGGGCTCCCACCTGGTCTGGTGGGAGGTGTCTCTGCCCAGGGCAGGGGGTGGCACTGGGTGGTCTTTAAGGTCCCTTCCAACCCCAGCTATTCTATTACTAATTCCCCTTCAGGTTTGATTTGAAGCACCATCAGTCCTGTCAAAGCTCTGCAGAGGCTGCCTGTGAGCCCCAGGACTTGTGCTGACCATGCAAATCCCAAAGGTCTGGCAGGAGCCCTCCACTCTGCTGGCTGGTGCTCAGAGGTGCCTGTCCTCAGCAGCAGCAGCATCCCAGGCAGAGCGTAGGGTGCTTTTGCTTATCACATGTTGCAATTTCTCTAATGCTATATCTCACAGCATGCTTTTCAACAGAGGCAGTTTATATACATATATCATAGAATCATAGGATGTTCCAGGCTGGAAAGGACCTCTAGGGCCATCTAGTCCAACCTCCCTGCAGTCAGCAGGGACACCCCTAAGTAGACCAGGTTGTCCAGGGCCTCATTGAGCCTCCCCTTGAATATCTCCAGGGAAGGGGCCTCAACCACCTCCCTGGGCAACCTCTTCCAGTGGTCCACCACCCTCATGGTAAAGAGTCTATTCCTAGTATCCAACCTAAATCTGCTCATCTTCATGTCCAGCAGATGACAAACCATTATGGGGCATTCAGATGCTCTGTCTTGCAACCAAAGACTTTACCTGGCCTCACAGGAGATGATGAGTTGTCTTCCTCTGTCCCTTCCTGTCCTCTGAGATGTAGTGCCACCAGCAGGCAACACTTGTACACAAACAGCCACACAATAACTTGCATTTGTGAGTATTTTTGCAATAAATACCCCTTTTCCTCCCATAGATTAGCAGCCACATTAAAAGCTGATGCTGCCCCAAAGGAGGAGTGGAGATCAAATGGCCCAGGGTAGGGAGCAAGGCTCTGCCCATTTCAGATGTGCAGCCATAAATCACTTTATACCAGTTGGGAAGCTGCAGCCTCAGATGAAAGCATGTCATTTGATTAGGTGACAAATACCTAACTGATCCCAGCAAAAGCCCAGCTGCGTTGTGTATGCTTGTGGTCAGACTGGCTGCGAAAAATACCTACTTATCTTTCAAAAATACCTATTTATCTTTCATAAAAAGTCTCAAAAATGTGAATGTGAGAAGCCCGAAAGGCAGATGAAAGGAAGGCAAAGCTTGGCACTCCAAATAGCCGGGGTGTGACTGGAGTCTGGTTTCTGGGTATGGCAGCCCAACCTTTACCCGTGGACTGGGAGCAGCAAGAGTGGTGTAGTGGCCTTGACAGTGAACCAGCCACCTGCTGCCTGCTGTTTCACTGAATAACATACATTACATGCACACATATGTGTGTGCATATCTATATACACACACACACACATGCCTGCATATGCAGGCATATATTGCTGAGGAGGTCAGCTCCAGTGGAGGTAAGCAGCACTGCAGGAAGGGATAGTGGCAATAAAAAAACTTAAAAGGATTGGCAAGGAGCTCTTTTTGGGGACTTTTGAAGCTGGTAAAAGCCCCTGGTCTGTGCCTGACCCAGGGAGCTTGTGGGCAGGCTGTGGAGAGGAGACAGTGTGGATGGAACCACTCCCCCCCTGGGTAAAAGAGGCCTCCAAGGAATGCAGCAAGCGGTCACTGGGCACCTTGAAAGCACAGAAGGTGCAGGGAGCAGCAAAGGGCACGCAGGGAGGAACCCAGAGGTCTGTCAACAAGTCCATTGCCTGAAGAGATCAAGCCATGGTTACAACTTGTGAGAAAGCTGTGAACAACAAACAGAGGGGCTTAAACAAACAGAGGCTAGACACAAACATGCAGGTAACCAGAAAACTGGCTGCAGTGAGTGCTGGAGACCAGCACTTTCAACAGAGGATGGATGGCAGAGACAACATCTGTGTGAGGTGTGAGCAGATCCACCATCTGCTGAACGTGGTGGCTGACCTGAAGGAGAAAGGGATTTCCTATTGCAATAAAGATGCTGCCTGTGAATAGTAATACAAACTCCAAAAGGTTTCAGGTACTTCAGAGGCTGGAGTTGGTTTGATGACTGTACTCTAAATCAGAACATTTCTCTATGATCATTTCACAGAATCATAGAATCATTTAGGTTGGAAGAGACCCTTGGGATCATCAAGTCCAACCATTTAAAGCAAGACTTTACCCATCTTGGTTTCCTTTCCAAGCCTCAGCCTCCTTAACCACTCATTTCATAGAACAGAGTCATAGAATCATTCAAGTTGGAAAAGACCTTTAAGATCATCGAGTCCAACCATAAACCTAACACTGCCAAGTCCACCACTAAACCATGTCCCCAAATGCCACATCTACAAGTCTTTTAAATACCCCCAGGGATGGTGGCTCAACCACTTCCCCAGGCAGCCTGTTCCAATGCTTGAAATGTTTCACATGATGTTCATGCATTTCAACAGCCTTCAGTGATGTTCCAGAGTTTGGGGCAGAAATCTGACCCTCAAATTCCTGATTTTGAGGAGGAGGACTTAATTCTTTCCCACATTAAAAATACCTTTTAAAATCCCTAACTGGAAACCCATCTTCCTCATGTGCTACTGAGTCCACCTGCGACGCCTCCTTGGCAAAGTTTCTGCCAAACTAGCTCTCCCCTGACAGCTACTAATTTAGAATTGTTTTGTCTTAACTTGCATTTCGGCTCTTTTTCTCATTTTTTTTCTTAATAATTCCATAGAAGATGTGCTCAGTGTACAATTCCCAAGTTTGCTTTTTCTCCCTTCTTTATTTATTTTTAACTTCTCAGTGCTGCAGACTCCAGTCTGGAACATGAAAATTATTCATGGGCTTTTTTTTACTATGTCTATTATCTAGAGTGTCATCACCACAAATACTTTGCCAACTGAAATATCACTCATAATTGGTATTGAAGGAGAAGTAGAGGAGGAAAAAAAAAAGGGGGGGAAAGATCTGTTTGCTTTCCCAGAGGTGCCCTGCAATGAGACCAGACTGGAATGGGTGTGCACGAAAAAAAGCAAGAAATAATTGTTCACACAATATATGTGTTTCAATACACATACATTACAAATACATTACACAATGAAATGTATTGATTACACTTTCAGCTCTAAGCTTTGCCAGGATATTCAGGTTCCACTGCACAGATCTGAGATTAAACTTCACTACAGAGAGCTTCTGACGTGGTCACCACCCAGCTGCATCCTTAAAATATCCTTATCTAACAACCTACAGGAAGGGTGAAGCCCAGGGTACCTGTCAATAGGTTGCTCAGCCCTCCTCTGTCCAGAACACCTGAAAAATAGCTGAAAGAGCAATATATGAGTGATCCTGCCTGCCTCGTGGTGACATGTCACCTTGGGCTTGGGTTCCTTCTTCCTCTCAGGGACAGCTTGGCCTACGCCAGATGAGAAGCCTAATCACAAAAGGGGGAAAGTAAACATTATTGGTTTGTAAGGAACTTCAAGAGACAGTATGTGTCACAGCTATCACAGCTCTAACTTCTCTTAGGTTCAAATACCATCAACTTTGTGTTAACAAATCTGTAGCTGACGGTTTATCGCAGCTGAGCACAGACGTATTGTGCAGTCTCTTTAGCCGTCTTCAGTTGTCCATAGACAGTTGCCTAATGACATTCACTTTTCCTAAACTACACGGTATCCGACTTACCAAAATTCAAGCTTTTTTTTGATAGATAAACCAGGTTCAATTGTTGGGTGCATATTTTCTCACTGCCTTCTTTTTGAATACAGACCTCATGGCTCAGTCTCACCACAGTGAAGCCTTCAAGTCAGAGCATGGCCACAGGAGACAAGTATTTTAGTGCCTAACTATTACAGTACCACAGGGAGGTTTTTGACATACCTGGGGTTTTATGACCTCAGGAAAGATCATACTCCAAATTGTGCACCCTGGCATGCTAGTTATGAAATTTATGACATGAATGCTTGGAAGATGCTCAGCTGGCAACTACCGAACCTTATGCTGCAGGATCAAGTGGTGGAAATAACCAACCATTAATAGATGGATGTCTAATATCCTAGAAAAAAAAAATCACCTCAAGTGCTTTTAAAATATACGTGCAAACGGCCTGGCATGGATCATCAACATACTGAGAAATGAAGGCTTGTCAGCTGCTCCTCAGCACGATGCCAGGGGCATGGCTTTCAAAGCCCAGACCAACCCAGGAACCAGCCCAGGGAGATTCAGTTCCTGTGAAGACAGGTACCAATCTTGCACTTCTCAAGAGAAATAAGAAGTTCTCCATTGAACCAAGTAATTTAGTTAAACTGCTCCATATTTTAATATTGCTATTTAAATACAATAACTTCATTTTTATGGATGTCAGGAGAAACATAAGTTACAAGTTACAGGCAAACCACAGAGGAAGTATTTTCATTTTCAACATGCAGCATTTCTCCTACCCTGAAACAACAATTTGAACTTGTTTGTCCTCCCAGAAGCCATGAAGTCTGCAGGGCTCTGAAACATTGATTTACCAGGAGGTGTGAGGGGAGTAACACAGTATAGCCTCTGTATCTGCTACGTCTCTGAAATTAAGAGGATCTCCTCTAGAAGAAGGTGCTTTATGACACTTTATGTGTCTCTTTATGACATATGTCTGTTTTCTTAAATCAGACTACTAAGTAATGTCAAGCACCATAAATTATATTCCTGGTCTCCAGAGCAGAGAGTGGTGGTATGAACTTCTCCATTAAGTTTCTCCAATTAACAAGCGAAACAATCTGAGCCATTAAGAAAAAAAAACCCCAAAACCAAAACAACATAACCCCCAAAACGCAGGCTGGAGTCTGCAACTCGGGCTGGCTTCTCTCCAGTTCCCATACCACCAGCCTCGACCGTGCTCAGCCCTGCTTAGCAATTTGCTGGTCCACAAGCCTAAACTAAACCAGCTCTTCCTCCCACGTGTGCCATCTCAGCAACACCAACATCAGCCCACAGAGTACAAACATATCATCCATAAGGTGCTGGGTTTGGGTTTTTTTACACTAGTGCCACGGTTTAGAGAAGTTCCAGTGGGGTGACAAAGACAAAGGGAGTCTTTGCTCATTGCCATTTAGTTATTGGTAACCCTTCATCCTGTCCAAGTTTTGGGGTTTTTTTTTTGGGGGGGTGAAGGAGGAAAAAAGGAGGAATAGCTCTTGGATGCTGATTTCATCAGCAGAGTCTGGTGGTCCTCAGTTCTCACCCTCCCAGGAGCCAGGACTGTGAGCACATACCGGGAAAATACATGTTTCTGTGCAGTGAGGGCTCTTAGGGACATGATTTTCTAGAGCAGAGGTAAGGCACGTGAATTGGAGGGTACACAGAGGACTTCTCTCTGGCTACCCAGTACCTACCACCAGCACTTAAAATAATAAATTGCAGAGTCTGATTCATGTCACAGCTACTGTTTTATCACCTTTTCTTCCCCTGTCCCCTCACGCTAACCATTCAAGTCTTAATTACACTCCCTCAGTTAGCAACAACCACCAAAACAGCAGTAACGAAGACAGAAAGAACACGTGAACATGGGTCCACCTATAAAAATGGAAATGCAAATTGCATTGCCTTGCAACGACTCCAGGCAGAAGAAGTGGTGTGACAAGCTGAAAGAGAAGAGCCCAGCCACACTCGGCTGCGCAGTCACTCTGCTGGCCTTTCACCTGGGGAAATTTCATTTTCATTTTCACTTACAGCCCAGGCAGGATGTAATTCGGTTCTCTTCTGGCCCCCAGTGAACTTGTGTTTTTTCCCCCCTCCATATCACAAAGCCTACACACACCACATTCACCACATAGCCATCAACATAACTGAAATCCTCAGAAAATGCCACATTAAAAAAAAAATAAGACAGGACAGGATAGTCTAGCATATGCAATAACAGGGTTTTATGAGGTGTAGAAGAACCATCCCAGAATTGTCCTGTACGGGCCAGTTCAGTAGACTGGCAAAAGCACAAGGACTCCTGGCAGATGGCTTCATTTTAATTTAGGATGGGAACAGCTTCAGAGCCTGTCAACTGCAGAACATCCAAATATTCACAGAAAACAGTATTCCAGCCATGCCCAAGAGTTAACTTTCAAAGGGGCAGGACTTTCAAAGTTAACCTTCAAAGGGGCAGGCTACAGTAAGAAAATGTGGTTTTCTCTTCTCTGCTGTACAAAGCACAGGGAAGGACTAAACCTGCCTTTAATTTAACCCCCTAAATAAATAACAAAAAGAAACCTGGCATCTTTTGACCTCTCCTTTCCAGAGCTTTGCTACAGCTAGAGGGAGGATATCACGGGGGGAAGAGAGGAACCAACTGCTCCCAGCAAGACAGAAGAGGAGTGGGGAAGCTTCTCCTGCACGCCCAGGGAGGAGGTGGCAGGAGGAAGCCCTGCTGGACTGGAGGCAAGGCTTGCCCCATACAGCACAGCAAGAACTGCTTGTGCTAGAGGACACTGGGTGCTACGACTCCCCCTGTGTTTTTGCAGCAACGGGGATTTTCTGCCTGGGGCTTTCTGTCACCTTCCCTCTGCAAACTTCTCTGAGTGCCCACCAGCTCAGGATCATCCTTACTGGAGTTGGAACGCCACGCTGGGGCCAGACCATCCTGCTGCCAGGACTTCCAGGAGGCATCTCTTCATCATCCTGAGGTTTCTGGTTTACCCACCCCAAGTGCTTGCAATTCAGCAAAAGGTGACTGGTGTCCTGCTGCTCTTTGTTTCCACCACCTCTGACAGCAGCGTTTGTCAAGCAATGGTTATTTAAGGGCCACGGGTGTGGGAGAAGCTCTAGCAACAGCTTCTTGCCTCTAAGCCTGTAACAAGGGGCACCATCAGATTTTATCACCTTGATTAAGGGTCAAAAAAGATGGGAAAACAGATCAGCTTTCGGCATGACTGTGAAATGTTTCATCTCATCTTGCAGATGAGTATTTTGGTGCAGGCTGGAGCCACATCCCTGCTCATGCCTGCTTCTGCTGCTGCTGCCTCGCATCTGCCTTCAGGAGTTCTTCCCTCACCTGCAGCAGTGATGGTGCTTTCCTCCTAACTTCCCTCCACCTCGAGATAATCCAAATTTCATAAAGCCATTGGGCCCAGGCTTGGGGACAAGCTTTGCACACACACACCCCCAAGCACTGCCAGCAGCACGGGACAGGAATGCTGATGCAGTCCCCCATCCTCCACCGGGGAGAGGGATGAGACATCCGATGGCTGGACCATCAACAGCCCAGAAACCTGGCACAGAGGTAACCACCTGCCTGATGGAGTCCCACATGAGAGTGTTAATAAAATTATTGCATTAGATTGGTATTCCTGGATTCTCAACAAATGCACCTCCACGATGTACCCAAGTGGCCTTTAATTATCTTAAGTTTGCCCAAGCTTGGGCTTCTGCCACATCAAACGTGCAGGTACTCCGCCTGAATGCTGAAATCTGGGGGAAAACAGGAACAGAAGAAGCTCATGGCTGGCAAGGCCAGATTTCAAACCCGGATTTCTCCTTGAGTCTGAATCTGGTTACTAAGCCCAGTCTCCTCAGAAATGCAGAAATTAATTACCCACATCGCAAGCACCCGTATTACTACATTTGTTTACTTTATCATCTGGCCTCGTCTGACTGTTACGCTTCGTTAGCATAACACAAGTCTTTTGTAACACAGAACTGAAACTTGGGCAAGAATTACCTTCCCTGCCCTTTAATTTATACCAAACTCCAAGTAGATTTAATTAACACAACGATTTTGAGCATGATCTAAAACCACAAGAAACTTTAATTTTAAAAATTGATTTTTATCTAGTTCTAGCTATTTTCTTGAAGACAGCCTGCTGCTTGCTAACTGGTGGAGCGGAGAGTATGTAGTAATTTAGCCTTCGTGTTAAATTCGGGACTTTTTTGCTACAAAATATTCTCTAAGTGTTGTCAAGCAATTATAACCCAGATTCTCTTAATCAGAAGCCATATTTGAGGTCCTAATTTATTTATTTTATATGCTTTACCGTTCTAGGAAAATACAGAATGCCATATATTTATTATTTAATAATTTTTGTCAAGCTGTCCTTGAGTTGAAATTGGGGTTTGGTTGAAATTATATAAACCCAGTGTTTTTATTTGCTTGTCATTTTATCAAATCAAATTAAAACGTGCTGGAAAGACACATTTTAGAGTGAATTATCAGAGCATGCTTTGCATGTAAAGCTGAGCACCTTCTCCAGGAGGGGTATTAACAGTAGTGAGTGAGATGAGTCTTTCAAGCTCACATGTGATTTTTCAAATGCATTTACATGCCCAGCGATCTGCACTAAATACCTAAAACAGGAGTTTTTAAACTACTCTTAAAAAAGTAAATAGCAAAGTAACACTGAAACGAGGAGTTCAGCTCTCAGCCTCCACAGGCATCTACGGGGATTTTCAAAGACTTTCAAGTAACAAAAAGGCTTTGGGGTTCTGACTCTCAACTGGGGCAGTGGTGGGGCCCATCCTCCCTGGGTGTTTTCAGCTGTAGACTGGACCAAACTTTCCCAGGTTTGCAGTTCTTATCCTTTTGCTCAGTTTTGAGTGTAGAAATCCAAATAGAACAAAAAAACCCTCCCAAATTTTGAATTGAAAACAAAACTGACAAAAGCAAAAGGTTTGCAGCCCAAACACTGACAACACTTCTATCAGAAATAAAAGCAGAACTTCCCTGAGTTCTCCTCGTTTATAGAGACTAAAATCCCCACAGATTTAACAGAAGTGTGTGTGTAGTGAGTCTGAGCTCGCTTCCAGTTCTTGAGATAACATCACTTAGGAAATATTTTTAATGCCTTAAAACTTAAAAACCCCATTCACAGATTCTTCTAGTGCAATTGCTTCAAACAGTCCATGTAAACTATAACTTGAATCGGATTTTCAGAATTTCCAGTTAAACAGGCACCCCCCAGCACTCTTCCCGCCCCCCCTAATTTTTTGGGGGTGTTGCTTTTTTCTTTTCTTTTTTTTTTCTTTTTTTTTTTTTTTTTTCCAAAATCTCATTTAAAACCCCAAAGCATCCAGAAATGTTTATGGAAAGTTTTTTTTTCACGTGTCTAAGCCAGCTGCCAGACCTCCAGCTTCACATGCAATTCCGTGCTTCCTGCGGCAGCTCGGACCAGCGTGCCTTGGATTTCTTGGGGGTTTTTCTCACCAAGCTCTTGAAAGGGGTTGGGAGGTACGAAAGGCTGAAAAGGGGGGGAATGTCTAGGAAAAATGAACTGCGGGTTGCAACTATGAGAGGCAGCTCCTCAGCTCCCCCCAACCCTCGGAGATGCCCTATTTCAGCACCTTGGGGCTGGGGGCATCTGGTGGGTGGGAATTACAGCCCAAATGTGGAAGTAGGACATCCTGGAGCAGAGCAACCCAGCCAAGACAAACCCCAGCAGGGCAGAGGGGAATAAGCAAGAAGGAGATAATTCCCCAGCCTGGGGTGTCACCAAGTCCTCACCCAAACACCCACTGCAGATGAGTGGCAAAGCCCCTGCCCTCCCCTGAGCACGGTGTCCGTGGCAGCCCCTTCCCTGCCAAGGGAGCCAGCACGGGGAGAACAACTGGCTTCTGTGTTGGCTTCCAGCCAGACTTGCCACTTTTTCCCCTGACAAGACAGACAGTTGACTGTAAATTGGCACAAAAATCTACATATTTGCATAAATCCTGGGGCAGACCATGCATAGCTCCTGCCTTCCCTTTTTAAAATGTGGTGGCTCCTCCTCTGCAGGCCTGGTTATGTGCACGCCATGAATAAATAAAAGATAAGCTCGGAGATATTCCAATAGGAGCCTTGACTTTCTGTAACATCCATAAGACGAACAAAGAGGGAGGAAGAAGGAGGTCTCCTTGGTGCTATTTTCAGCCATTATTAAGGGAGATCAAAAGGAGCCTCAGAAGGTCAGAACCCTCCCAACAGTGCGGTGCTGCGAGCCCAGCTAGAGCGGATGGTGGTGGGACGGGGTCGCACGCCTGTGCTCCCAGTGCTCTGCTGGGAACACCCTCCAGGCACCAGAAACCCAGGCAGCAAGGCTTAAAATTCAGTAAGGACAAAAGGAGAAACCCAGTAACAGATGTCTAGAGAGAGAGAGAGAGAGGGGAAGGGATCTGTTTGGACTTGTGAGAGAAAAGAAAATGAAGTATGCTAATCACTTCTCAATTTCATACAAAACCACCCTTTTTAAGGTTTGAGCCAGGGAACAGAGAAGAGAGTTTGTTTCAATTCACTCATAAACCTGCAGGAAAGGAGAGCCTGAGATACAGCTCATGTCACCAGGCACATGTCAGCCTGGGAGAGCTGTCTGACACACACCCCACACCTCAACCCAGGCAGGGCTTGCTCCCGGGTTTGGTAAATCCAGGCCACCCCAACCAAGCCAGGGTCAAGAAACAAACTTCTAGGTTCTGGCATCGCTGTCACAATCACTCCAGAAAAGTCTAGAAAGCTTTTTCTGCAGCCTATTGCAAACCCAACACATAGCACAGACTTGCTCAGGGCTTGGCACCTCCATCAGGCATCCCCACCCCAGCTCCTGGCATTCCAAAAGGTTGCCCTCCAGGAACACCCTATGGATAAGCAAGCAATTCCAAAGGATGCTGTTGTTGGAAGGTGAGGAGGAGATCCCATGGGAAGCAGGAGGGCAGCAGTGTCCCAGACCACTGCTGGCAGCCCCTTTCTTCCCGGCCCTGTTTACCCAGGCCACGCTGTGCTCAGTCTGAAGTTCTTACAGGTTCCCATTTTCAACCTTAAAATCCTAAAGTAAAAGTGAATTAAATGGAATATTAAGAACTTTTTTCTCTCTACTTAGAAAAATCTTGAATTCAGCAGAACCAGATTCTCTCCATGTTAACATCACTCCCCCGCACCCCAATGGGGCCACTTTAAAAGACCCTATTGAAGCCCTTCTCTGCCCCTGTGTTACCAGGGACAGTAAAACTCCCTCTAGCACTGCTTAATGTGGGCACAACAATATAAAAGAGAGAGCCTCAATGCTGGAATTAATACACAGCGTTAACCAAATGTCGATCTCACCCTTCCACACACAGAGACTGAAGCGTGGACTCAGGACTTTTGTTTTGCTACCACTTCAAGCAGCAAAGTACAGCACCAAAACCCAAAATTCACCTCCCGTTCCCTGGCAATGTCATTCCAGGGCACAGAGAGGGATGTGAGGTGGAGGCTGAAGGGTTAAACAAGTTCTCCCATTCAGCCACCATCTGATGTGTGCACATTCAAAGTGCTAATTACGTCTAACAAAGACAATGCACAAAGCTCTACATGATATTGTAGGGGATCTCAGTAATGCCAGTACAGCTTATTAGGATCATTTTTTGGTGGGTTAAAATAGAGGGTGAATATTTAGAACCTGCACGCATACTTGTAGGCAATGTCCCTAAGGACAATGACATCTGAATTAAGAGCAATTATCAGAAAGATATCGCATGTTCTGTACTGGCTGTGGTTTGGCCTCAGGCGGCAACACAGAACCACGTGGCAGCCACTCGCTCTGGAGCCCGTCCACNAGTCTATTGCCTTGCTCAAAGGTCCTTCTAGTACTAATGGAGATTTAATCAGCAATGAGTTGAGGACATCTCTGTGTTTAAGAGCAGATTAGATGTGGTGTTGAGGGATCTGATGTAGGGGAGAACTTGTAGAGTAGGGCTGATGGTTGGACTTGATGATCCCAGGGGTCTCTTCCAACCTAAATGATTCTATGATTCTGTTGGAAATAGGAGATGGACATAGCTAGAGCTAAAGAACCAGAGAGACATTTTCAAAAGCAGTCTTGGTTGGTCAGAGAGAAGGTTTGCATTGCTGTATTTCAAGGTTTCCCCCATAGCAGAGATGTCAGTCTGGGTCTAAAGCAGGGAGAAGCGGTACACAGCCCTCACCTCCTCTGCTCTTACCCAGATTAACAATGATAATAGGAGTACATCCAGGAAAAGAGAGGCAGCGTCCAGCATGCCAAAATGAGACGTGGCTGACGTTGAGGCGGGGACATATGGAACCCAAGCCACAAGCATCATCCTCCTGAGACACCTGAGCATCCCCTGACCGGGCCAGAGATCGGTGCTGAAAAAGAAAACTGTTGCCAGCAGTGTATATAGCATGTATATATATATACACACACACACACACATAATGGTGGCAAGACAGAGCACCAGGTCCAAGTCCAACCAGAAAGCAAGTGCTAGATTAGTGCTGCTGGAATTACAGAACTCCTGGCTTTTTGATTTTTTTGGACTGTGTCTGCAATTTTATATTTGTGGAGCAGAGATACCCAGGGGCGAATCTTAAAGTACCTTCTTCTCTTCATTAGCACTTGGCATTGCAGAATCTGGGAGCCCAAGACACCGTCATGCCCCATCATGCGCGTGCGTGTTGCAGCGTCTGAGTTAGTGCCTCCAACGGGGGTGAAAGGCAGAATTAAAGTCTGGGGTTGTGCTTCTGGAGGCTTTTTGAAGTGCTGTAGAGTGGTTTATTAGCCAGGCTTGCTATCTTCCTGTCCCCCTCCCCTTCCTGGCCAGCTCCTGTCCCCCTGCCCTTCCCTTCCCAGCTCTTGTTCCCCTCAACTTCCCTTCCCAGCTCCCCACTACCCCCTGGGCATGGCTCACATGGGATGGAATACCTGTGCCCTGCTAGGAGAATTAACCCTGTCCCTCCTGGAACCAGGACACACTACAAAAGGGAAGGCATATAAACTGGTGAAAAAGTATTTAAGTAGACATAAGTGGACAAATGCTGCCTCAACACATGGAAAGAGCAAGAGCAAAGCCCTTATAGCTCTGCAGGGTTGTCACAATAAGCCCATCCTAAGGGCATGACCATGCAGACCGTACATCAGGTCAACCCCAGCACATCACACCTTGTGAAGGACACAAGGGACCCTACCTGAGGGTTACTGAAATGCACCATCAACGCCTTAGAGACCAAAGGACCCAAACCCCATCTGGGCTGGTTGTGCAGTTATTTTTCTGTTTCTAGAAAAGCAACATTGCTAAAACCAGAACAAAGCCTCCCACAGCAAACGCAATACTGAGTGAAATCCTGAATATTGCTACAAGTCCCAGATTCATGGCTTCAGTTTCTGTCATGAACCTGCCGGAACCACTGTGCACTTCATGTTCAGAATACATGTTTTTAATTGTCAAAATACTTCCCATCTTGCCTGCTACAGGTGATAATATCTTTTTAAAGCCAACAGAATGTTTCATTTTAGCTTTACAGTCTGGCTGTTTCTCCCTACAGTGGAGTCTGCCTCACAGTGTGCTTTACACAACTACCAGGACGGCAAAGTCAAGGCCTCCAAAGCTTGAAAATATGAAAAGCAGGTTCTTCTGCCCAAACTTCAATAAACCTTGTTGCACATACGAATTTTGCTGCAACCTTTTTGAGGTGAGTGGTTTTTTCCACAGGCTCTCTGCCTCCCTCAGGGCGCTGAGAGGATGCTGCACAGGCAATCGAGCAGAGATTCAACAGCCCGTTTTGTTCTTGCAGTTCAGTGTGTGGCCTTGTGCCTTATTTACTATAATTATTTCAACATCTGCTCTGAAGACAGAAATTTGTTTATTTCCTCAGAGGCTTTTCTATGGCACTCATTGCCATCGTGTTTGAATGCTTTATAAAATATTAATGGATTTCTGTTCTTTCCCTTCTGTTATCATCTCCATTTTCCAGACGGGAAATTCTGGCCCGCATATTACACTGTGAATTTGTTCACCAATTTGAGAGGAAACAGCAGATCCCACACACACATGCAAACCAGCAACAGTGTGTTTGCAAACCAGGCTGTGGCCAAGGGGCACATGCAGGGCTACTGGATACAGCCCTCAGCCAAGAGGAAGCATCACGCATCAAAAGGCGAGGCGTTAAGTGGTGCATTCAGAATCACACCAAAAATTTGGGGTTAGACTTGAGTTTTCCAAATATAAGCAATAGAGAAATAAGGAAGACGATTCTCTTCCTTCTTTGGTATCCACTTCTTGCATTAGAAGCCTCCCTAGTTCTGTAACAGGAGTTACAGAAAGAGGATATTCCCAACATCTACCCACCAGTTCCCATCATTTCATAGAATCATCGAATCATTTCAGCTGGAAGAGACCCTTGGGATCATCGAGTCCAACCATCAGCCCCACTCTACCAAGTTCTCTCCTACACCAGATCCCTCTAGTCTAGTCTTAAACACAGTCAGGGATGGTGACTCCACCAACTCCCTGGACAGCCCATTCCAGTCACTGAGTCAAGCTCTGCTGTGAGGGTCAGATCATACTCAACATCTCCTTACCCTTTGCAGTAACATCTTCCAGTCTGAAGACTGGATGGCCTGGAAAAAAATAAAAAATAAAAATCTTAATTGTAGATTAAGGATTCTCCCTCTTTCTTTGCAAATGCAATTGCCCAACCCCCTGACCATTCCTTTTCTTGGAGCACTGTCTCACCTCTTCCACATTTATTTAACTTGTGGATTACCCAAAACTCTCCCCAATGATGAGTAGAAGAAGTTGACCTCACATATCACACAGCCCCGTGGTGCTCCATGCACACCACAAGAGCCCGATGCTGGTGTCCCACAGGCAGGTCACAGCCTGGCACATGTGCAGCCCAGCCATCTGATCTGTGTTTAGATGTTTCCTTGTGCCGTTATTGAATTACATTCTAATTTGTCCACTTTCTTATCATCAATCTGATTTTTTTCCAACTTGTCCTTTAACATTCTTGCAGCCATCTTTGTGTCATCTGCAAATTTGATTAGGACGCTCTCACCAAAGGCCCTTGCAGAGCCCCACTCCATACAGAGTCACCGAATCTTCATGGTTGGAAAGGATCTCCAAGATCGAGTCCAACCACACACACACAAAAACCCCTACAATCTTGGCCACTAGAGCATGCCCTGAAGTGCCACATCTACATGGTTCTGAAATACCTCCAGGGATGGTGACTCCACCACCTCCCTGGACAGGCTGTTCCAGGGCCTGACCACTCTGTCAGTGAAGTCATTCTTCCTAAGATCTCATCTCAANCTTGGCCACTTGGGCACCCTGCAGGCTCATGTTAAGCCGACTGCCCATCAACACCCCCAGATGCTGGTGGACAGGAAATTGTAATTACTTCACAGATAGGGCTGCCTAATGAACTTTGGGCCCATCCTGTAATTGCCCCATCAAGATGCAGAAGACACATACAGTTAGGAAAACTGTAACATTCCCACATGCATCTGCAGCTACATTAATCACACATAACCCCCCCCCCCCC
>VZTM01033003.1:52089-81852 GCA_013400555.1 Jacana jacana
CCCCCCCCATTGCCTGCAAAACCTCCCACCCTGCTACTGTCCTCCATATCTCAGGAATAATCACTGCCAGGGGAGACTGCTTGAGCTTTTACATATATATATATGTACACCTAAGTACACCAAGAAATTCATCAGCCCAAGGTAACTGAAAAAAATCCCACATTGATCTAATATATTATAGATTGTTCTCTCTATTCAGGCTGGAGCCCCTCTCCTGCCGATGCTGTTTATTAGCAATGACAGACACTGGACTGCAGCTGATCCTTTCAATAGTGGCAGATGCAGCAAAAAAAAAAGAAAGGAAAAGACATTTACTGCTGAATAATGCTTTATTTGGTTTCTCTATTAAACACAGCTTCGTACTCCTCTTTTCCTTCAATATCTGCACAGCAGGTTTGTGGCAGCCATCTGAAGCATGGCTGCAGCCATCTCAAAGTAGATGAACAAATAACTGGCAAAAGGAATATTGCTTATCAAAAGAATAGTGAGCGAATGCCATTCTGGCAAGGGATACAGAAAAATTCTACTCTACAAAACATAGCTTTTTGGAAAAAAATATCCCTCAGGAGAAAGCACCACTCTGCTGCAGAAAATATTTCCAGTAGGTTTCCAAGTACCTTGCAGTGAGCTTCCTTTTAGTCCTTGGCCCAGCAGGGCTTGGACCTATGGCTTAAAGCGACTTCAGCCATGGCAGATTTGAATCTTTTAAGCACTAATTCGCAGGCTGTGTAAGTGCTACACTGGTGACATGCCCTAAACTATCTAAGGGACGGATTAGTTTAGAACTATGCCAAGTGTTCAACTTGACCAGAAAAGAGCCAGCTCAGTTACGTTCCCTAGCCTGTCCCTGACCTCCTGCCGCATTTAGCTGAACCGAACCTGTCCAGCCACCACTAGCACTGGGCAGGAGAGGTTGAACAGAAAGCTGAAGTGTGGATGCAGTTTGAAAAGACAACCAATAAAAAGCAGAAATATGAAACTTTAAATTTAAGCCTTGACACACTAGGGAGGGTAGGTCCCGTGGTTCTCCCTTCAAGCTCAAAGAAAGGCAAATAGAAACTGGCTGAGCCTCATCAACAACATGGAGCTCTGCAGCTGGTGTGGGTGACAATGCTAGTGATGATTCAGGAATCAGATGAATCCAGCTCTCCACATCGAGCTTTAGCTTTTTAGTAGAAGGGAGGAAAAAAAGAGAGTAAAACTGTGTTTCAAGCAGTGAAATCAGCAGGCTCTGGCTGTCAGCATTTTTGTTTGTTTTTAGTGCAAATTTAGTAGTTGTGAATATCTCAAGAAGTTGCTGGCATCTGGGAATATTAGGCTAAGACGGAACCGATGAGGCTCTTTTTGCTTCCTGCCATAGCATCATCATCAGGCACATGGCTCCAGCCCTAAACTCTTCCTTGTGCCGCTTCCAGCAGACACCATGGCTGGTCCAGCTCCACACCCACCAGTCAGGGAGCAAAGACCTAACAAGCCCATTCACGCTAGCCCAGCACCCACTTTTCCCTGTAAGTTCCATAAAGCTCATCAGAGCCCTTTATAGGGAAAAGTGATCATGAAGAAGCTTGGAAGTCAAAGGATATCCCACTCCCACCAGCCGACAGGATGCTCCATGGAGAAGGGTCAAGAACAGGGCAGTAAACCAGGAGAGCAGACAGAGGTGGGAACGATGCTCTGGGACTACCAAGCCCAAGCACTCAGGAAGTGAAAGGCTTCAAAAAGCACTTGGTTATGTTTCCTCACAGCTTCGGAGCCCTGAGGGTAACCCAAGCCCAGGCAGCGAGCTCTTGCCCTCAAGGTTACGGAAAAGCTTCGTACTGCTGTTCTGCAAGCTGATATTCCCCACTGTCACACCCTCCCAGGAGTTCAGGCTGTCAGAAAAAGTGGTGCAAGTCACAAAAAAAGTTGCAGGAGTTGATGCATTTCATAGCCCCAAAACCAGCAGGAGCAACAGCAGAAGGGAGACACAACTGCAAGTGAGAAGAGACAGAACACATGGGGCCAACCAAGGCAGAGAGAAGGTGGGACACCATCGTGTCTCTGCTCTGCAGCAAACTCCAGTGCAGACACAGCGAAGTCAGAGGACACCTCAGCCCATAAGTACTGTTCAACAGCAGATCAGGGACTTGGCATAGCAGTAAAACTAGAGGGATTACTCACATTCCCAGTCTGGAGCAGCTGCTCTGCACCACAGTCCCTGCACTCCCAGCATCCACCCAGGCAAAACCAGTTCATGTGTTTCTCCTACCCCAGTATAGGCGTGTCTCTACAGCAGTAATGAGAAACACACTTTCCCCGTGAGTCAGAAAGAAATTTAAAGGGGGCTTTTTTTTTCACAATGCACAGATTTTTTTAGGGTCAAGCCGTTCTCTTGGTGAGCAGGTGGAGGAATGCATTAAATCACTCAATGTAAGCAAAGCTGTCAGCGTTGATCCGAACAGGCAGAAGAATTTGCAATGCAGTTTTCACCCATTTTAAACGGATCATCTTTCATATAAACAAAAAAAAGTGTTCTAAATCTTCTGGCGCTCAGACATACGGAGCGAAAACGAATTGGGGTAGTGCAGACTGCAAAGTTAAAGAGGCAATTCTCTAAACACCCAATTTTCAGCACTCTGCAACCCTGTTTAAGTGCAGAGGGGTATATTGCTGTGGACCAAAGCCCAGTAGTGCCTACACATTTGTCAAAGTAAAGATTTAAAATGCACTAAATAAATAATAATGATTGCCAAACTCTTCAGGTTTTGCAGTTTACTAAACAGATGCACCAGGTAATTCAATTTAGTGGCTACAAAGAGTATAATAGCTTAATGCAGTTTCATGTTTAACCCAGTGGGTTAAGCGTGAAAATACAATTTATACTAATGGATATTCTAATCAGGGCAGCTTCCAAAGGGGAGCTGACAATTTACCCACTTCACTTTCTTACCAGTGCTATTTATTAATGATGCTGGATTGCAGCTCAAGCAGCAGGAAAACTTGTTTTCTTGATTCAAATAATAGTACTATGAGAGAAATAAATCACTCAGGATTTTCTCAGTACATTCACTGCTTGTACAAAGCTGCCAAGAAAAGCCTCCCCTCGAGGAGTAGGGTTTCTTTCTGATTGTAAGTCTCGAGGGGACTTTCCTGGGCCATGAGGTCTAGTACTTTGCTACCATGATGGGCACCTACAAGGTTTCTCCTTCCCCTTGCTCCTGTTAGAGGATCACTCTAAAACCTCACTGACAATGTTTAAAAAAAAAAAAAAAAGGCAAAATTTCCTACCCCAACTTTGGTTTTGACCTGTAAAAATTAGACCTGGCTTTGACTTGGTGCATTTTAACCCGAAAACACACAGAGCTGGCATTCCTCCATGTTATATCACTTTCAGAACTTCAGCAAACGTCCAGTGAAGATGCAGACAGGAGATACACAGGGAGCAGTACCAGCATGGCAGCTTGTGAGAGAGACCTCGTGGTATCTAAGTGGGTGCGAGAGCCTTCTGTAAAAGGGGACTTTTCCATGCTTCTGGTTTGGGGCAGCTGAAGGACCAAGGCCAAAAAAAAGGGGTAACAATAGCCATTGCTTGCCAGAATCCCAAGAAAAGCAGTGAAAACCTTCACTCACGACCTGAAACTGCCACTGATTAATATCACCCGAGAACAAGCAGTTTACAAATAACTGGCAGTTTTACTCACCAAAACCAAGCAAATCCTGCTGGTTATGCTGAGAACCAGAAGGTTTTCCTGCACTGCATTATCTCCATTGCTTGGTCTGCAGACAACCAACTCACACCACATCACTGAAGCTTTGGAAACCCATCTTCTGCCTTTCTTAAAGCCCCGTCCTTCAGAATATTCTGTTTTTAAAGGAAGGAGCTTGTGCATTTGTTTTCCTTTCAGTGAGAAAAGACTCAGCCCCTATCAGTTTGCAGAGTCCCTATCCTGTTGTGAAGGATGTGTGCACCTCTGTCCTGGCTATGTACTGGGACAAGGGAAAGATGGAGTTATAGAAACTACTTATGTTGACCCCAAAAAACTGAAAACCCACATGTAAAGAGTTTGTTGTTTTGTTTGTTGTTTGGGGGTTTTTTTTAATTATAAAAATGCTGTATTTTTTCTAAGCCAGGATCATGGTCTGCAGAATCAGTTCATTTTCTTCAGGGTTTGCTTCTGTAGCCCTCAGACAGTCCAGGACAAGGTCACAGTGGCCTTGGTGCAGAAGGTGGCATACCCACAATAAGCTGTATGGCCCCACCATGCAGGAACACAAACCAGGGGCAGAGCACAAAAGTCTTATGTGACAGCACTGTGAAGAGTTGGGAAGGAACCAGGATGGTCCTGTTCACCTCTCAGGTTTTTCCCAACACTTCCAGGTACTAGGATTAACTTTTGACCCCTAATATTTGTAGACAAACATCTCCCTATGGCCATTTCCTAGAATTCAAAGACAATGAACGAGGCCATAAAAATCATTGCATGGTCTTCTTTATTTAGAAACATTCATTTAATGTTCTCTTTACCTGCCCTTCTTACTACCCGCAGTGTAGTTGTTTGCACAAGTTAGTAGTTTCTCTAATGCCCCTACCCAAACACGTGTTGGCAAGGTGGAAGAAATTACAGCGCTTTAAGCAGCTGTAAAGTGTAGCAATTGTTTTAGATTTCCTATGACTTATTCAGAGATTATGACATACTTTAATAAGTATGCCACCTGTGACTTAACTCATGTTTTTTCCATGGGAGTTTCCAATAGCAGTTCATACCCTTTTTCAATACGTGTACCGTGCTGTCATATGATTTTGCCCTAAGTGTCTGTATGTAACTACACTTGAAT
Organism: Jacana jacana; assembly: GCA_013400555.1. Classification (NCBI taxonomy): domain Eukaryota; kingdom Metazoa; phylum Chordata; class Aves; order Charadriiformes; family Jacanidae; genus Jacana; species Jacana jacana. The sequence goes on from VZTM01033003.1 coordinate 56,905, forward strand.
AGAAAGACTTTACACATTGCATGAAATTAAACTAAAAAGAAGAAAAGCCTGGAGTCTTTCTTTGAGGGCTTCAGTGGAAGTCTGTGTGACATGGGAAGTGAAATCCAAGTGTCAGTTACCACTTCCTCGGTTGTTCAAAAGACGTTTAGAAAGAGGTAGTCAATAAATGAACATAAGCTAATACCTTTGAGCATTTCAGTAATATTCATAGCCAGCTAAAGGGAAGGTTTCATCCTGAGCCTCCTGCAAGCACATCCTGATCCTGACCTTCAGAGGCTGGACCCCGGGGGACAGGGCTGGGGAAAGAGCAATACTGTGCATTTCAGATAATTCAGCCCAAGTTTGCAGACAGCGAGAGGTTTTTTTTCCTGAGAAGGGACATCAGGGGACCCTTCGGGAATACAACCACGTTGAACACATTCCACCAAAACTGACTGTCAGCTGACGATCCCCTAGTCATTTCATGATAGAAGCAGAGAGAGGAAGAGGTGCCAGAGAAAAGTCCAAAGGCCCCTCTCCTCCGGGAACAGACCACAGCACACATGGTACCGTGTCATGGAAGCCACACTTCAGACAAGGGGAGCTGAGAGCACGTGGGGGAATAAACCCATCTCACCAGCCTTCAGCTGAGACCTAGACATGCCCAGGGGTCTAGCCCTGCAGTCCCTGTGCCCCAGGATGAGTCACTACAGCTGATGGCTGATCAGGGCTGAATATACGAAACAACTTCCTTGCAGGTGCAGTTATTAAAAAAAAAAATAGCGATAAATACATATTGAAGTGCAAAGTTTGTTAGAGCTGCAGTGCTGGTGGGTGGATAAGGCAGAGCAGGCTGCTTCCCTCAGCCCTTGGACACAAAAAGACCTGGCCCTGGGAAAGCTCCCCATTTTGAGCACCTTCAAGTTGCTGTAACAGCAAATCCTATCAGCTGTTTATATATGGAGCAGGAATAACCTGGGGTGTCACTGTCTTCTTGTCCCTTGCACCCTGATTTTCCCATGCAAGAGGCAGACCCTCAATCAGAATAATCTGTCCACCCAGAACAGTGGCTGAGCTGGGTTTACATCTCCCCCAAGACAGTATAAAATTCACCCCAGCAGGAAAACCTGACCCTCTCAATATACACCTGCATTTACGGACCACTCTGAAAAAGGAGTGGGGTCCAAGTTGCTTTCAGCAGCTTTTGCTGGTGCTGGCCCCATTTTTTGCATCCTTTCACTGTGACACCAGCAGTGCTGACGTCCCTTCCCTCTTTCAGAGCCCAGAGGGTACCAGAATAAAAAGCATGGATTCCTGGCCCGGAGGCTGCATTGACACCCAATGTCGGGACAGCCAAACCACATGGGCTTGGACACGGCAGTCTGTAAGCCAATATGTATTTATAGACAGAGAAAGGCTTATTTGGGGTATCATGAAGTTCCTTCCACAGCCAGGGACACTGCAAGAGGTTAATTGCCAGCAGATGTGAGTCCATTTGGTACTTGACCCCCCCAATCTGAATTTATTGCTATTTATAGTTACTCAGCACTTTAGCTACTGGTTTTATTCTCTTTTTTTCCCTTATGTTTTTTCCCCCCTCCTTGTTCTAAGAAGGTTTGGGGTTTCCTGGCACCGTTTTTATCACCCCACTCCTTCTACCCTCTCATTCAAGTAAGTTTATTTAAAACCAAACCACCACATTGCTATAAGGGTTCCTACTTTACATAATGAAGTTATTCAAGATGTTTACTCAACAAAAAATAGATAGTGAGCTCACATCGCTGTTGCAGCTGACAGCTAACTACCGAAGTCACTGCACATAGCCACCAGACAAAGTCTCTTTGCACTCCAATCCTCTTGCTCAGGGACCCGGCACATAGATAGGGGTCTGTAAATGGGGGCAGGATACATGCTCGGAGGATGCTACACACACCAGACAGATACCTGTACATCAGTCATTACCAGTGCCCCAGCTGAAGCCCCCAGTCTGAAAGCAAGGTATCAGGGGGAGGCTGAGCTGTTCCTCTCAATAAGGGATTTCATAGAATCATAGAATCATTTAGGTTGGAAGAGACCCTCGGGATCATCAAGTCCAACCATCAGCCCTACTCTGCAAAGTTCTCCCCTACACCAGATCCCTCAACACCACATCCAATCTGCTCTTAAACACAGTCAGGGAGGGTGACTCCACCCCCTCCCTGGGCAGCTGATTCCACTGACTGACCACTCTCTCCGTGAAAAACTTTTTCCTCATGTCCAGCCTAACCCTACCCTGCTGCAGCTTGCAGCCATTCCCTCTTGTCCTGTCGCTCATTGCCCGNCCTGTCGACCAGCACCCATTCATGTTAATTAAGTTTCCATAGAACATAGCCTGAAGTGGCTGTGTGACAAAGGAAGATTTGCACTGAGCATCTGTCTGCAGGGTAGCTCACTCCTGACGGTTTCCTCTCTGAAGAGAAAGGACTTTTTTTTTTTACTTCTTACAAAGCCCAACTGAAAAAAAAAAAAAAAAAAACCAAAAAACAAAACCAAAAAACCCCCAACCTGCTAAGAAGTTAAATAAGGACACCATCAGCCTACCAGCAGCTTCACTATTTCTTGCAATATGTCATTTTCTTGTCTGATTTGTCAGAGAGTTTCCTCTTAAATACTGAAACATAAAATTTAACAGTCTGGCTTCTATCTCCCTCCCCAGGCTCCTGGCAGCCTCTGAGAGAGAAATGTCCACCAGCAAGCTGCCACAGCACCCACCAACCCCTGTGGGCGTCACTCTGCTCTCCTCCACAAGAAATGCCTTAAAACACCAGGAACCATCAGCCTTATCCTTTTAATGATGGTGGAAGTGAAAGCCCAAGCAAAATGTCCTGACGGCCTCCCCAAAGGGTAGCAAGAGCCAGAGCAGGACTCAGGGATTCCCCAAAAACACAGCACAGCCTCATATTCACTTTAAAATAGTCACCAAAAATTCAGTAACACTTCTGTCTGTGCTAATTGAAAGCCAACAGCACCGTTGACAGAGCACAGTCTAACACGAGGTTGAAGCTGGATGGCCCTGCATTGAAAGAGTTCAGCCAAGGAAATGTATCTCAAGAGCCTTTCTGTGCTTCGGTTTTCTCATCTAAACAACCCCAGACACAGCTTTAACAGGCTATTTTTCCTTGCATAGTTCTCCTTTTAGAACGGGGCAGACAGTATGCTCGGAACCGGAGCCAGGGAAGACTGTGTTATCAAGGGGAGACAGCAGCAATGCAGCAGAAAGTATTGGGATTTTTAAAATCACCAGTCCTTTGGGACAGGGATCATCCAACACAAATTAAAATACACCACCAGCATTTTCTCAAACACACAGTCAGATGCAAAGGAATTTCCAAATTGACATGTGAATTTGATTGATCCTGTTGCCATGGCTGTTAGCAATACGATAGCCTCAGCCCCCAAATTTTGCCCAAGGTTCAAGAGAAATGTTATAATTTTTTTTTCTATAAATATGCATTTTTCGCACACAAACACCGCCCTCTGCTGCATGCAGAGATTGATGCCGGAAAGTAGATTTATGAGCGTTGCCCCTGGCAACACAGTTGTTGAAGGTGATAAAAATTCTCACGTCTCTGGTTTGGAAAATGCCAGTGCATCAAAATGCAAATGATCCAGCCTCCTGCAAAGGTCATTTGAGGTAAGCTATGTGTTTAACAAAGAAAATGCTGGAAACTCAGCACGTTTCGATAGTTGGGGCGTACACTGTGTTGTCACCTCACTGGTTTTTAGGAGTATATTAAGAAGACTGCTGCCCACTCCTCTAACATTTGTGATTTCTTTTATTTAAGGAGGTCAAACACACAAAGGCAGTAATTTTTATTCCTCTGCAATACTACCCCTGTTTGCACAGTAAATCCCACTGTGCACGTTCACTCTTTTCCCTGGAGGCAGGTGCTAGTTCTGCTAAGGGAAAGACTTCTTCCAAGAAGATACAGTTGCCACAACCTGGCAGAGGAGAAACGAAGCTGATCTGATTGCTTTTAATTGCATTTACATCAAGACACTCTCTTCTTCAGGCCAGAGCTGCTCAATCTCAGCCAGAGCAGTTAATGAGCAGCTGCAAAAACTGAGCTTTGCCCACAGCAGAAATACCTATTTCATCTACCCAGACTGGGGCTCCCAACAAGTAATACCTGAGCTTGAACCAAAAGGAAGCATTTTTATTGAGAACACCACTTCCAATGTATGATTAGTGGAAGAGCAGCATAGATTACAGCTTTCAATCCCCCGGGTAGACCTGGTGTCCCTTGGGTGACCAGTCCAGCTCAGCACAAGCCCCTGTAGTCATTGCTCTAAATTTCCTTGAGACAAATTATTGGTTTCTGTTTGTCTGGTTTTCCTCAAAATGGATTAGGAGGAAAGAACCTGAGCTTCACTGACATTAGGAATCAAATGTTCTATAATGTTCACAGACAAAACCAATACCAAACTAGCTCCACAAAGAGCAGGTGCTGAGGTTTCCTCTGAGCAGCTCAACTGATTTGCCAAAAGGTTTAACTCATTGAACTGCTGCTGTGTCTTTGCTCAGGAGCCCCAAGTACTGCTGGATAAAACCAGAGGCCTTCTCTGGGGTGGGGAATTGGTGGTAGGCCCAGCAGCAGCACACTCTCTGCCAAGCTGTGACTGCAAAAAAAAAACCCAAACCAGAGGCTTGTTCAGCTTCCCAGACAGAGAACAGAGTGAATAAATATACAGCAAGATCTACCTCCTACAAAACTGGCTGAGGAGCCTTTCATTTCTAGGTTACCAAGACACATCAGACCCAGTGACTAAAAGTCATTGAACAGACCCGTGTTCGCTGGGGAGCAGGAGCAGGTCTGATGCTTCACCCTGCCTCCAGGAGAGTTGCTTATTTTACACTGTGAGTGCCACAACGCGCAGCAATCTCACCAGAGAAAAGTGGCTGGGTCATGAAAAAACCACCATTTTCTTTGCTGCTATTGATATTTCCTGGTAAGGATTGGAATGTTTCAGTGAGAAACGGCTCAAAATTGCTGCTGCCTGTGGTAGTGTATTGCTGCAATATCCAGGACCGTTCATCCCCCACTAAAGCCAGGAAAAAAATGAAGCAGCTGGTTCAAGTCTGATTCTTCTGGAACTACCCTTTGGATAAAAGAACAAAATGGCCTTTAAAATTAACAGATTATTTCATGAAAGCTCTAATTTCAGTTTATATTTTAGCAGGGGGGAAAGAGAAGCCAGTACATGAGCAATGCTTATTCCTTAGCACTCATTCCTAAAACAGTGGGGACTACATTTCTATTTGAAGTAGTAGACCCCATACTCTAAGAAACGGAGGGGAAAAAACTTGGCAAAGAACTTTACACTGTGAAGTGTGATACTGGTGTAATCTTCCCAGCACCCTGGGGTGAGCCCAAGGCTCCTAGCCAAGCCCTGCAATCACACAGAGGAGGATGGGTTGGAGGAAAGAGAGAGGAGGAATCAGCACATGTCAGTTTGTTTGACTTTGTAAGAGATGAGCTGGAGTTGTACTTAAACAAACATGAGAAGAAAGCAAAAAGCATGACCCCATAGCATCAGTTATCCCAATCTGAAAAAACAGCAATGAAGAAAATCTTGGGACAGATGCTCGATGGGGAAGAGGAAATTTGTTTTCCACAATTTTTTCTAGTTATGTGACATGCTCAAGAAAGGTAGTTTTCACCTGTTCCCTGGGCAGGCAAGAGGGCAGGGGATCCTCTTTATCTCCATGGAGCCTCTCCCTGCTCCTTTATCCCTAAGTACGGCAGGGTGTGGCTCCATCAACCAATTTCCTTTTCTCATTCCCGAATGGTTCTCAGTCTTCCCACTTCCTCTTTAAGACCAGCCACCAGGCTGAGCAGATCATGTATCTGTTCACAGCGCACACAAATGCTGTCTTCGCCGTCCTCCTGCGGGAGTAACAGATCCTCTTTGCAGCCCATCACCTGGACAGCAGCATGTCTCTGCACCAGGTCACCTTGGGTGGCTTTATTCCCATTACCAGTGGCTACAGGCCAACTGGAGACCATCTTAGATGTTCTCCTTCCAGCCTGCCTGCTCTCCCCTCGCACTCACCTGACCCGCTCCATACCTTGAAGAGGCCGCCACCACCTCTCCCCCTGACTGAGGGGCTGCTCTCACTGCCTTTAAACCTTCGCCCAGCCCCAGCCATGCCCCCTCGACACCTCCCTGGTTCTGGCTGTGCCTGGGGCTGTGAGCTGGGGTGGCTGCTGACCTGGGAACCCCCCTGTACAGCACCATCCAGCCCTCACCTCGGGCCTACTGCGGTTTTCATCACCGGTGCCTGCCTCTACCTCGCCAACCTCTGCCTTCAGCACAAATGATCTTGGACTGGGTGGGGAAAGGGAACTCAGGCCCTAGTGAGCACCTTGAGCCAAAAGGCATCATAACCCCTTGTTGGGGAAAAAAAGAACCCCCAAAAACCCTGCTACCTGCTAAACTGGATCCTGCCCAAGAAATGCGTTGGCAGCTCAGCTGCTGTGACAAGGAAAGAAAAGTATCATATTGGAATCCTACCTCTCCTAAGCCATCCTGCAGGGATGGGCCAAAGGATGGAAGAGCTTGACCGAGAGGAGGCTGCAGAATACACATACGTATCTCATGCCAGGTTTGGCGCAGAAGAGAAACTGAGTCAATTGCAGAAAATCATGCTGATGATTCACAAAACTGCGTGCCCTGGAAGCAGCACCAAACCTGCACTGCAGGGGGATGTTAGGACACCCTAAGGCATGTGCTTATTTTGTAGAGACTAGATCCTTCATAACCAGTAAAGACTGCCTGTTCCTGCTTAGTGATGTCCATTGAGCTAACGTTGTAGAATTATAGAATGCTTTGGGTTGGAAGGGACCTTAAAGATGATCTATTTCCAACCCCCTTACCTGAGCAGGGACACCTCCCACCAGACCAGGTTTCTTAAAACCCCGTCCAGCCAGGTCTCAAAGTCCTTATTTAAAGTCACTGAATTCTGGTATCCAGGACAGCATTCCACAGGTGTCCATTGCCTGGACTCCATATCTCAAACTTACAGGAGGAGCACACACTGTGGCATGAATCCAAGGGAAAGAACACTCCTCTGCAGCGTTTCCCTTGCCCCTGATGCAACCCTTTCCCTGCAATCCCTTTCCAGTATCAAATGCAAAGACTGGAGCCAAAGGAGGCAAGAAATGAGGGCTAACACCGCAACTCAGCTGGAGCAGGGCTGGCACACGTGGGTCTCAGAGCACAGACGTACATGCAGGCAAAAATTGGCACTCCAGGATTTAATAAGTAGGAGAATCCCAGCCCTAAAGAGGGGAAAATCCTGGGCTCACACATAGTCCAAATACTTCCTGATCACAGTGTTGCTGGAATGAAAGGGCACACGGAGTTCCCAAGAATCGGGTTTTAACGCTTCCATTGCAGTTTCACTTTAATAGTTTTAAAGAGTACTGGGCAATAAAAGCAAAATAGTGTTAATGAAACACTAAAGTCACACACTTAGGAGGGTCACAAGTCAAAAAGTGTAAAGGTTAAAATCTTGATTAACCTGGAGTGTTTCATACATAAATAACTCCCTATTTTATGCCCACAATGCTTTGTGTTCAAGTGTGAGTTATCTGATTAGAGTACTATGAGATTTTAAAGGTTTTTTTTTTAAAATTTCAAAGAGAAGGATTAATAAAACACTATAAATTATTAGAAGTAAAAGTACTTCTTTAGTAGTCTCCAAGGTTGGCAACGGGAGCCAGATAGGTTCAGTTTTGTTTATCCTGCTTGGAAACACCCTTCTTTTCTACTTTTTAATATTTTTTTTTGCACAGAGAAGCAACCTTTACAGGAGTTAAAATTTGAATCAACTTGTTGAGAAGAGTCAAGTCACTGTTTTGTTCCTGTTGGCCACGGATTATGAAAAGTATCTGTACTGCAATCTAAATATATGGGTTTCATTTTTTCCTTACTTCGAGGAAGAAAAAGGTTTTATCTGATAAAACAAACAACATTTGAAAGCTGTCTCTGCTGCTCCTCCTCCTGCCCCACAGTTGGCTTGTTTATTAATGCAATGCTTGGGGAGAAATACTGTTTATTAAAAAAAATTGTCTGGCAGAAAACACTTCCTTCAGCCCCCAAAAATCCACAACAAAAATTATTATGATGAACCTTCATGAGCACCCCCACAGCAGGGAAACCAGAAAAATTAACTTTTCAGCAGCCTTCTCCAGTGAGCTCCCACCCTTACCAGGCATCCAAGCTGATCTGCTGCTCCACCTCCTGCTCCAGGGGATGTGCCCCAGCAAAGCACCCTTGGAAGTGCTTCCTAAACCATCTCAGCCCGGTGATACATGTCTCCAAGAGTCATTGAGGGTAGAGGGAACAGTGAAAGCTTTGTTTTCTTGGAAAAACATTGTGAAATGCCCTAGCAGCCTTTCCTCCCTCAGGAAAATGTGAACCTGAAGATAAGGCAGGATGAGAGCAAAGCTGGTTTCCAATGGGAAAGTTTTGGCTCAGGACCATGAGACCTTCCTCGCTGCCACAGATTCAACACAGCCCTGATTTTCCTGGGATGACCAGCAGCTCTGCTGCAACTCACCATGGCTTCACCAAGTCCCAGGAGGGCAGAGAGTCACCCCCAAAAGCCTTTCTGGCTTCCACACTGGGGTCATGGTCATATTTCCATAAGCTTCTTGGCACCATTCGACCTTTAAAGCTCAGGGCTAAGGGGAGCAGAAGGGGTTGGGGCAGGAGTAGCGCAGCAAAGTCCTCCTCACCCATTCAGCAGTGGTCTGGAAGCCGCAGGGTACAGGCAGCAGCACCTCCCTTTTCACAGCCAGGAAACAATGCTGGCTTTCCTCCTCAGGCCCCATGTTTTGGAAGAAGAGCTCTGCAAGGTGTCAATGTCGCGGTGGGAACACCTACCACAGGCGAGGATGTGGCTCAGAACACCAGCTGTTTGCAGGAAGGGCTCCTGGCAGCCAGAAGCTCCTGTTTGTTTGCTGACAGCCCCTGGCAGCCCACGCTCTGCTCCTCCAGCTCCTGACACACAACCAGCCCTTCGGCTGCTCTGGGCAGGAGCCACCCCAGCGCCAACCAAAGGGCTGTGGGTCCTGTTTCTGTGGGGACAGGGATGGCCTCGGTCTCCAAGCAAAAGCCATGGGTACAGTTCAACCATAGAGGACCAGGTAGAGAACCAGAATTATAAGATTTCCTTGGTTTTTAATACAATTGATTCTTATTTTTTTCACTAAGCTACAAATGCTCATCTTCTCTATCTGCCACTTTTCTCCCAGTTGGGCTCTTCTCTGGTGTTCCCCCAAATATCAGAATACAAATCAGGAAAAAAAAAACCCCAAACCAAACACATAAGCCCAGTTCTACAGGGGCACATGCCTCTACTGCATTTTTCCTGAAGTGATGCAACCCCTGATAAAAATATGCAATATCTCTGGAAAACTGCCTCTAAAGCAAAGTAACATTTTATTAAGATATAACCCCAAAATACCCCCAAAAAACATTCTTCCTTACATTGCATTTTACCCTCTGGTGCACTATAAGATTATCTTTTCACTTAACTATAATCTTTAACTGGAATTTTTATAAAAACAGGTCTCACCACACTCACGCCAAATAGGTTCTTCCCACATCTCATCTCAATCTCTCCTCTTTCAGGGTCAAACCATTATCCCTTGTCCTATGGTTCCCCTCCCTGATCAAGAGTCCCTCCCCAGCTTTCCTGGAGCCCCCTGAGGGCTCTAAGGAAAGGGGCCTCTGAGGTCTCCCCAGAGCCTTCTCTTCTCCAGGCTGAACCTCCCCAACCTGTCCTCACAGCAGAGGGGCTCCATCCCTCCCAGCGACTCCGTGTCGTCCTCTGGCCCCACTCCAACAGCTCCATGTCCTTTTGATGTCGGTGGCCCGAAAGCTGGAGGCAGCACTGGGTGGGGGTGGGGGACAGGGGGGTTTGGGTGGGTCTCCCAGAGTGGAGCAGAGGGGCAGAATCCCTCCTCCCTCCCTGCTGACGGCACTGCTGGGGATGTAGGTCAGGATGTGGGGTTCTCATCTCCAGTGCATGCTGCCAGGATGCTTCTCACCAAACATCCATAAGTCCTTCTCCCCGGGATTGCTCTCCAACCATTCTTTACTCAGCCTTCTTCACCTTCCTTCTCTTTCATGGGCTGAAGTTTTCATCTTTCAGCTGAACGTGTTCTCACCACTTGCTTATGGCCCCAAAATCTCAGGGACCATCTGTTACACAGCAAACCACATGTCCTTATGCCATCTGGAAGATGGACAGATGACCCAGACATGAGGGATTCAGGATGGAGCTTCTCTGTGGAGCAGGATCACTCATGTGAAGCTATGTCTCGGACCATGAAAGCAGCTCTGCCCACCCCAGACCCCCCCTGAGGAGGTACCAGCTGATACAGAGCTCATGAGCCACATCATGTCCTGTGTCACAAGTGCACCTCTAGGCAGCTCCGGCTTTTCTCCAGCTGGGAGATGGGTTATCCATAATCCATGCATTAAGAAAGGTCGATATTGTTGCATTAACATCTTGCCACAAGTCATTGCTATGGGATAATCACTGGGTGGAGGGGAAATCAGTGGAACCAGTATTTCACCTGCAATCTATTCCCCTGCCTTTTTACATGCAGGCATTCATCTGACATTGTTAATTACACACTGGAGCATATGAGCAGAGTCCCTGAAATGGAGGAAGACATCATTTCCCGAAGGAAATGCCCCGTTTACACTGGCACCACTGAGTGGAAATATTTTCCAATTGTGCAGAATGAGCACTTTTTGTTTTGTTTTGTTTGTTTTTGTTGGTTTTTTTACCAGCCTCCTTTCCCCAGCCTCCTCAGAGGCAACAGGGCTGAGCAAACCCGATACGACCACGAGCCTGAGCATTTACACATCTCATGCTCATCTTGCAGAGAGCTCACCTGCCCCATCTCGGTTTTGGGGACTGACACTAATCCTCCTCCTGCTGCTGAAGATCAATAACAATTCCCTCCCCAATTACTGATGACTTGAGGATGTAAAGGAGGGAAGAATTGAGCCATTCTCTGCAAATGTGGGCTGCTAACACTGTCCTTGTTGGGATTCACTTAGCGCCTGCGACACTCCTTTATTCTCCAGTATAACATGGGATGTGCCCAGGCTCCTCTGTGCTGGCTGTTTTCAAGATCTCTCGAAGGTACATTTGCTTTTGCTCCTCCCAACTGATGCATTATCTTTAATAAGAATATTTTTGCCATATTTTTAGCATATATAGTATGCAATCGTAGTTTGATATCGTAGGCTGAAGAGTTGCAGGACAGAACGCATACATCTTCGTATGATGTACAGGCATCAACACACAGCCACAGGGTACACGAAAAATGTATGTTTTGTTATGCATTTACCTTTTCCAAAGGAGAGATAGGGCCAAAAATGTTGTGGTATTATTCTATGATGTGAAGTTCTGCATTCATTTCACTTGCACGTATATGAACAACACAGGGATCAAAATGTCTTTGCTCCTAAAATGGCACTGTCGAATCCACCATGCCTGAATTATCTATGTAACAAATACTTTAACCTACAGCAGATCGTGTATGATGGAGAATGATGTCATCTGAGTCATTAATGTGCCTGCTTCTACTCCATGATTGTAACGAGAAGTTGGAGACAGAACAGAATTAAAAAATCCCTTTCTTATATTAGTGGAACTCTGCTTTCCTTTGTGTGAAAGACCTGCTGAAACACAGGTTTTATGTCATTTCACCTGACTACCTTCTGAGCCCTGTGAGCCTCCAGCCTCACTTCCCTGCACTGAACCCTTAAAATGCTGCAAGGGAAATTGGGGGCTGAAGTGGCACCTTGACCTGTAAGGGCACCCAGAGACTAGAAAATCGGTTCATTAGTGGGGCAGCTCCAAACGTTCCTGCAGTTGCTAACGAGGGTGTAAAGCAAAGTTTTACTGTCTGAATTAGGGCGCTACAGACCTGCTGCAGCGGGATGAAAAGGCCCTCAATGGTCTCTGCTAATGGCTTTCAGAATGACCACTGGCTCGCGCTTGCCTTTCAAGCAGGAAGACATCTATAATTGTGAGACTTATTACTTTAATTTAAAGGGCTAAGGCTGACATCCTGGAACTGTGGTCTCTTAAAATCTCCTTCTTAATTGTTGTAAAGCAGCTTTAAGAGCACTTTAAAAAGTTGTCTCTATTTACTAGTAAAAAAAAGAAAACAAAGAAAAGAAAAAGACACTCTGACATTATAAACCCTGTAGCAGAATTTCCATTCATTTGGGTTTTTAGCAGTGATGGGATTATATTTCCCCCTCGGATGAAAACACATGTACAGTCAAGGGACTATTCCCTACAGGATCCAGCAGAAGTAATTCGTAAATCCAATTTTGACCAAAATAAATCAACTTCTTTGTTTCTGTGATCCCATATGGTGAAGAGAATGAGGTGTTTGTTGTTAAGCAAAGAAGCAGCAGGGCTATAACTTAGATATTAATAGGTTACATGGTATTTATTTAATCTCTCATTCATTTTGAAATCTGCTGTATTTTTTCAGACTGTGAGAACCTAAGTGGAACCTCTTCTGTCGACTTAAATATGGGAGAGTTTACTACATTGCACTCCTGAGGAACACACCTCAGTGTTTCCAAAGGCAGCTTTCCAGGCAATAGGAAACTCAGGGTCATCGCTGTGGGGACAGAACGGGGACAGTGCCTGGTCTCTACCTTCTGGCTCATCATCAAGTTCCTTCCCAAATCTCAGCCCTTCAACTTCCTTGAACTTTGTTCTGCTCAGAAGATCTGACACCCGCTCCGAGGGGAAAGAGGGAGCTCAACAAGATTCCCATCTCCCTCATCAGTTCCCTGGATCATTACCTTTTTAGCACTTACATGCCTGAAAAAATTAATCTCCCACCAACAGGAAAAAAAAATGAGTAAAGCCTCTTACAAAGGAGGCAAGGGCAGTTTCCCAGCTCAAAAGTCTGAAGACTAGCACATCTTCCTCGTGTTTGAAATGGGGCTGCTTTGTCCAACAAAGATGCTTTTTTGAGGCAAATCACTTGCTGCTGCTCTTGGGGATCCACCACAGCTCCACAAGATCTTTATTTACCCGGAGCTGTTCGATGTACAGCCATTCCACTGTCCCAAATCAGCAATAACAGGTACACCAAGCCCAAAAGGCTAACAAATAAGCTTCCATTACCTTAAAAAACTTTACAATGCCAAAAGGTGTTACCAGAGCAAGGAGACAGCACTAAGAAGGTGGGTCCCAAGGCTTTGGGAGTTTCAAAGGTGGATCAAAGGGGACTCTCTTTGTGTCTCCTGTTAGGATCCACACCGCAGGATGGAGACTGCCAAACTGCTCTGTGGAAGCCACACATTTGCAAAGAGGCCTCTAAAAACGTTACTGAAAAATTTCTTCATTCCCAGAAGCCTTGCTATTATTTTAAAGTGTAAATAAAAATAGTGGTATTTTCTTACACTGGAGAGCTCTAAAACTTTAGTTGGGAAATGTGAAATCCTATTCTGCAACTACAAAATTATGATTCATGGGTCTCTTTCCAACCTCGAAGCAGCTCTGTGACATAAAATGTGAGACTAAGCGTTTGGTTTTCATTTATAAGGTCTCATTAAGATCAAAACCAAGCTTTTTCAGCCCCATAACAGCTCTAACATGTCAAACCTAATAGAACCTCTCCACCATGGGGTGCCTTTGGAGGACATAGAGCCATCAGAAGGATCTTGCTGTTTTGCAAATCCAATGTGCTTCCTTCTCCCAGAAACATCATTCCAAAACCCCGGTTTACTGGAGGACTTAAGCCTGTGCTTACATCCATTTATCTGCTTCAGAGACACTTAACCATGTGCTAATGTCCCCCTTTAAGTTGACAGCACTTAAACCTGTTCATAAAATTCCTCGTTACATTGCTGAGAGGGGTTGCAGGATCAGTGTCCCCATCCACTGTCCTTAATTAAGAGTTTCACTTGATTTTAATAGGTGCTGGGTCAGGCCCTGGCCCGCTGTGCTTGATTTTGATTTCATGGTCATTTTGTTATTTAATAGCACTGTAGGGGTCTCTCGTGCTGCTCTGTGCCTCACTTCCCTTCCTATACATCTGACTCATTAAAGGGCATCAAAAATGCTCTATTTACCCTAAGCCTTGCACATTTTACCAGTGACAGAGCTGGTGGCTAAAATTGCTCAGAGCTCCTGATCATAAAGCTCTGCCTCTTAGAGCTTTACCAAAATGTAGCTGTTCCACCTGAAATTTCAAATGGTATTTCTCCCAGGTGATGGGATTCCAGTTACTTGATAACACACAGCTAATTACACACAGGCATTATTAACAAGACAGCGAGGATTAAAAAGTGAGCAGTGAATAGCAATTGCTCTATCAAATGGTGCCTCTGCATTAAGGGTGATCCACAGAAAGACACGTGTAGTGAAGTCTGTATTTCGCTGGGCAAACAGCCTTGTCTGGAAAGCAGAATTGTGAATTTTTGACTTGGTTTTGACCCTGGCTCAACAGCACTAAAATAACTGATAAAGGAGGGAGTGCTGAGGGGTGTGTTTGGTCAGGATAACACAGCAAATATTGCCTTTGTCTTCAGCAGCGAAGCTTTTGCACATTCCTCTATTTGGAAATGTTTCACTACTTCTTTTCTGGCCCATCTTTCAGCAGCAGCAGCTCTTGGTTGGAGTTCCTTTTTGTCAGTTGTCCCATTTTTGGTTACAAGAGCTCTGAGGCTTCAAGCTGAAGATGGGAAACTTGCGCTTTTGTGGTTTGGGGTGTATGAATGTGAAAACCAGGGGATTTTCGCTCTGACCCTGAGTCCCGCGGCATTCCAGCACGTCTGCCTGATCCCAGCACTGTTTATGTCGGAACTGAGCCATTGAATGCCAGTACACCTCCTCTTTCTTGCTTTTATTTTTATTTTTCTGGCTGGCCCTGCTGCTCAAGAGCCCTTGCAGAACAACAGCCGAAGACAGCGATGCCTGAAAGCAAAAACAAGGTAATTACACAGTAAGCTGGCCCTCACATAACTTGTAAACTTTATGATCTGGCACATTTATGACATATTTATAAGCCAGGGAAAATGCCTAACTAGACAGAAAAACCCAGCAATTGTGCAATGGGCAATTACGGGTATCAGTAAAACAAGAGATTTCCAAGAAATGTCTTTCTTTTCCTTCTCCTTGCCCACTGCAGAGCCTTACGTTGCTGGAGTCCTATTTCTTACTCTCCTTTGTTCTACTGAAGGAAAAGGTCATGTTTTTGACAGCAGGCTGTAAAACCGAAGTTGATGAAGCTGAGTCTCAGCAACCCCCTGGCCATTCAACACCTTGCTCTGGCCCGTTGTCTTACTGGGTTGCTCGGTGCTGAATTCCTCCTTCCCCAGATAATGATCCCATTTCTTGGATGCCAATAACCTGACATTTGACATACAGGAAAATGAACCAGGCAGAAGGTGGGTAGAGTTGTTTTCTAGAAACTGCTGGGGCTGTATTCCCATCCCAAACAAGTGCTAATGATGGCCTTGGTGGCCACAACTGTCATCTCCCACTAATTACTCCTAATTGCTCCCTCTCCATTGATGGGACCTTCAAAGTGAGGGAAGAAGGGGCGCATTTGAAGGGGCAGAGCCTGGGCCACACTTTTCAGAGGAGTAAACTTGCTTTCTTTAACACCCCCCCCCTGCACAAACAGTAGTAATATTTTAAGGCACCTCAAGTGGTTGGGACCTAGATTTTTGGCCGTGGGGGTCCTGGTTTCACTATTAATGAGGGGTCTGGGTGTGTGTATAGCAATATCTGCTGATGAAATGAGATTTTTTGTTCTGCTTGTATATGGCACTTGGATTAATTGTGCTGTCACATTTGGGCTGCAGTTGTGTCTGGAACAAGCCTGCAGACAACTGTCAGTGTGGTGATGGTGATACTGGAGGGGGTGACCCAATTCACACATGTAAAACCACATGCTGAGGCTCTTCAGGGGCGGACCTGACGCTGCCTGGCTAGGTGTAACTCCTCTGTTGAAGCTAGTGGGGAGCTGGGATGCTCTGCATCACTCCCACAGTGTTCAGCATCTCACAGGGCTTATTGTGCAGGCCAGAGCTCTCTGGCTGCAGCCCGCAGAGCTGCTACTGTCAGGATGATGGACCATCTGCCGGCTCCCAAACATTGATGCTTCCTGCTGCAGTAACCCTAGCCTGTGCTGGGCTTGTTTCAAGGTTTCCAGATGCTTTTTTGCATTACCACAGTAATAAAGCCCTTCTCTGTGCTTCAGCTCTGTGCTCCCACACTTTGTCAGGTCCATGCCATGTTGGTTTAACCCTGCTCGGATGCATAGATGACACCAAAAGCCTTGATGGTGTGAGCCTCCAAGAGAAGTGTCCTGGAGTGGTTAATGGAAAAAGGGCTGCCCTCAGAAAGCCTCATTGAGCGATGAAGAGCCCAGACAGAAAATGGGAAGGAGGTTACCTGGCAACATTCCTGTCCAATTAAAGCAAATTTATTGTCAAGGTTGTTTTTTTTTCCCATACTGCTGCTCGGTTACTAAATGTTAATGTCGCGGTGCACTCTGGCTGCCATGCGAGGAATGGGAGCTGGAAGTGGCTGAGATGGGGAGAGGAGCTGGGTCTGGAAAGGCCATTTCTGGCCATAAACTTAGAAGTGCTGGGTGCTGGCTCCGCTCTGCTGGCGCTGGCAGGAAAATCCTGTGCTGGGGACAAGGGGGCAAACGATGGCAAAGCAAAATAAAACTCACAGCATCAGCAGCTTTCTAAATGACAGGGATGTACACACGTGAAATGCCTGCAGGGAAGGAGATACCATGGGAATGCAAGTTTGTAAAACACTGTTTAGAAATTGTGCGCTATTTTCTCTATAAATAGACCCATTTTCTTGATGCTTTTCTATCTACAATCTGATCATATCAATCCCTGAGACAATTTTTAAGAAAACCAATAACTGAGTACATGGAATTAGCGAGTCTGAATTATCAGGAAATAGGCAGAACTGAACTAAGAGAGATGAAGGGGAAAAAAGAAAGGATCATAAACATTTGATTTGGAGCGGAGAATATGGCACATTATTTGCTGATGAGATGGTGCTTCTCCTCTCTCACTTGTGTTCCAGAGGAATAACCTATTCAAATCACGCTGGTTTGGGAAGAGAAAATCAGCCTCTTTGCAAAGTCCCAGTGATACAGCCCAGTGCTGTCTGTGTGCTTTCACTCACGAGAGGTTCCCATCTGGGATTGCAAGGGCAGCGAGAGGAGCCGGCGTATCCAGCTCCTACGGAGCTGAGCATTCCCACAGCTACCAAAAATCTCCCAGGACATGGAGCTCAGACCTTTGCAAGCTCGAGCTTGACTGTTAAGGAAATGCCAGCTGCAAGAGATGAAGCCTGACATGCAATTCTGTGGTTGCATAACTTGGGCTCATCTTACAAAGCTATTACAGGTTTTGTGTATTTTCGGTAATCAACTTTGGGCTAAATCCTGCAGCCCCAGCTCAGGCAGGGACCCCACTCCAGCTCTGGGGAGTATGAGGGTAGAACTCCGAGTTGAGGAGTCAAAGACAGTGTGTGCATTCAAACCCACAACCCTAAGAGTGCTGAGCAAAGAAGGCTTTTGCTATTTTGTTATGGTCCCCTTTCAGCATGGAAGGAGAAAATCTGGTTTCCAAACCTTCTCCCACAAAACAAAATATTTTCAAATTCAGAAAGAAAGCAGCATTCATCAAGCCTTGTGCTACATGTCAGAGAAACCCCAGAGCTGCCCTGACAACGTCTGGCCCTGTGCCACCGACTCGCAAGCACCGCTGCCAATGTTTGCAGAAATGGCTGGGACTTTGAATGCCTTTTTATTTAGGTGGCTGCTCTGGGCCATACTATATATTAAGGTTCCATTTATAGATATTTTAACAAAGTGTTAATAAATTTACAAAGTGTTAATAAACATGGATAATTATTTGTTAGTGTTTTTGATAGAATCCAAGAGGGCAAAAACTCCCTATAAATGATCTCTAATGCTGTTCTCATATGAGCACATAAACCATGTCTAACACAGACATGTCTGTAATGTGGTCAGAACATCTTTTAATCATTAATTCTTTATAAGCCAATTAAAAACAGGACTAAATATAAAACGTTTCTTGAATCTGAACATCCTGATGTTTGTTGGGTATTTGCACTGCCTGAAAATCAAGGCTCTTGGAAGGTTGTAGGACGCCCAGCACTGTAAGCAGGGCTGCAAGAGTCACAGGGGGTCACTGGGATTTGGGTAGGCGATGCCCAAGGTGGGGTCTCAGGTATGACTGACTTATTTAGAGCATGTCCAGACCCAGGGGTGTCTTTTCACTCCTTGTTGATTCACCCCCACTTTGCTCCTCGGCCCCCCAGGTGTGCATCGTGCTCTGCCCTGAGCACCTGAGATCCCACCAGCCTGTTACTTACAAGAGAAAATCCAGGAATGGCTAGAAGGACGGCCTTCCCCTTGCATTGCTCCATACAGGAGGTGTAAACGGGACTACACGACAACCAAGAATACCGCCAGAGGACTTGTAACCCCATATGACCTCATGTCACACCCCAGTGCAGTCATGAGCCTTGGGGGCCATGCGGGGCAGAGACAGCTCCAGCAGGATCCACGGCACCTCTTCAGTTATTCCAGCCCAAAACTTCAAAACAGACAAAGAAACCACAGCTACATGTATTGGACTCCAACAAGACGGGGTATGTCAGGTCCTAATGGGTGAAGGTGGCCCAGCACCTGGGGTGGCAACACATTGGGATAGGCAGGGCATCTACTGTCAAATGCCCCACCAGCAGCCCTGACCCAGAAGATACGAGATCATCACAGCTCTGGGGTGATTCAAGGCTCTTTCCCACCTCAGTAAGTGAAAGGCAAACCCTTTCCTTCCTTTCCTCCTCTCCCACTTTGGGTGCCCCTTCAGAGGAAATGAGTTTGTCTGTCTGTATTCACATACCTCAAGCATCTTGGATCCCAGAAGTTGATCATCCTTCACAAGCATTACTCACAGCAACTGATACCTGTGAAGTAGCCATTACACTGGGAGAGACAAGAATGCTGAAAGGCAGAGGATAAGGGAAACAGCTTGTCCACGCCACCCATAGCAGAGTAGATGCATCCATCCTGCCCTTCCTACACATTTATTAACAACCTTTGCTCTCCTGGAGCTCACTTTCCTATCACATAACTCCATTTCCTTCTGATTTCACTCAAGTGTAACAGGACTCCTTCCCTGGAGTCCTACCTTTCTCTCAGCTTTCCAAGAAGTGTGGTTTTCTAATTTTGTGCACCATGCATACGGTAAGAATTCAGTTTTAAGGAATCTTGTTGGGTTTTTTTTCAGTTCTGAAGACGAATGGTCTTCACTGCCTAACAGAGACTCCTTCGTGCCAGAGCTGCGGAATGCCTTCCCATAAATGCAAGTGGCATCTTGGATTATAATGATCCCTTTACAATAGGACAGATTTTGATGTTAATGCACCCTCAGTTTCCATGTTTGTTGTGCCTGGCTCGGTAGCTCTGTGGTGAGAAGGGCCCTGCACAGACAGGAGAAGTTATAACACTTCCCTGTGCAATATCTAGATGGTTTTGGGAAAGGTGACGATCCAAAGCTTCTCCCGGATGAATGGGACCTTAGAAATTCTTCATGAGCCACATGCATATTACAGCAAGGGGCTGATGGCATCCAAGGGGCTGGATGTGGGATTCCTCCATCCTGCCCAGCTTGTGGCATCTCCCATGGGGTGCACAAAATCAGCAGCTCCACTTCTGCAGCCGGACTGGGAGCTGGGAGAGGGCGAAAAATATTGAGCAGATATCCCATATCCCTTTTCCTTGAGATGAGTGCAATCTTATTCCCACCTAAGAATTTTCTGCTGTTTTATGCTGTCTCATCTAAAAAATGACTCTGAGATCCCTGTGCAACATTAAAAAGGTCCCTTTCTAGCAGTTGTTACTCTGGAGTGTAATTAATCACTTAGAGCAACACGGTTAACTAGATTTAGGAACCAGAGCTGGCAGGCTCAGATCACCAGCCCTGAGAGCATCAATTTTACACGTACCAGTAAGGAATCTAGACCAGCTATTCCCTTGCTGCAAGAAAAGTCATGTATTTTTGCCTCTGGGAGCAGAGGGACCAGCAGAGCCCTGACAGTGCAGAGACTTCTGCCCAACCCCTCGGCACTGCACCTCCCCAAGCCCAGAGCCTCGATGGCAGAGCTGTGGGAAGAGCCCATTTTCAGCATGGGAGAAGCTGCAAATATCCCATGAGACTGAATAAATAACCATCAGGGATCTGAACCTTTTGCACCCGCAGGAGGGAGGCAGCTGCAACACTTCTTGGGGTGAAATCTTGGCCCCTGTAGAAACAAAGGGGAAAATCCCTTTGATTAACATGGGGCTTGGTTTGCTGCCCTCAGCCCCGAGCTTTACTGGGTTGCAAAACCCAGCTCATCATTCCATGGTGGGAAAGAAAATCTGCCTGGCTATTAGGATAACCTCCTGCCTTTACGCCCCCGGAGGCAGGAGCCAGAGCTGCTCAGCAAAGGGTTCCGCTTCACTTGGCAAAGAGAGGACAAAAAGGAGGAGGGGAGAAGGAAGGAAGGAAGAAAAAAGAAAGAAAAGAAGGAAAGAAGAAGAAAAGAAGAGAAAGACTTTCACAGTCTCAAAAAACAACTTGAAAATATAAAGTGCATCCTTTTGACCTGAGAGCAACTCCTTGGTTTGAACAAACTGAAGAACTCAGCATCTGTATATCTATGAAAAACACAGTCCAAACCCTTTCCCCAGATTACATGGGTTTTTTAGGCAATCCTCAACTGCCATATGGAGTGCAGGGTCTGCCTGGTGCACTCAGAGGGCTGTGACCATCCCCTGCGATGCCAGCCCTGCCACTCACTGGCAGAACACAGCGATGAGGACAGCACAGCAGCGTGTCTCCTTTCAGACTGGTCCCAATCTGCTGCTTAGAAAGCCCAACAACTCCCAAGAGCTCCAGCAGTTTGTGGCCGCTCTGCTGCCACAACCCAAATAGCATTGCCTTAGCAAGGCTGCATCCCCTGCCTGGAGAAACATGACCCCAGAAGGAAAAAAGAAACAAACCAACCCAACTGTCTTTAACAGGAGGGGTGAGGACAGCCAAAGTTCAAGAAATGCCCACGGGTCTCCGTGCTGCTGCTCAGTCATGGCAACACTTGGCCGTGGCTGCTCACAGTGGGGTTGGTGCTTGCACTGACATGCAGCATCTGGGTCCTGGTCCTGCTGCCAGGAAGGGAACCTGGCAAGCTTAGTCTTCATCCGTTTGGGAGGCACAGGGCATTGCTGTGTCTTCTGCAACCCGCCTCATGAGCTACAGGGTTGAAATCTGTCAGGCTGAGAGCTGGGGTGGTTCCTCTCAATGTGGCCTCCCTCCCCTTGCAACCCTGCTGTCCCAGTCTCCACACCTGTGACACCCACCAGTGCCCAGACTAAGAAACAAGGCAAGGAGGAAAACAAAACAGGGCCAAACAGAACAAAAAGCAGCAGGCAGAACCAGCATGGTGGTTCGGGGGATGGAGCAAGAGTAGCATGTAATTGGAACAGGTCCAGAGGAGGCCCCAAAGATAATCCGAGGGCTGGAGAACCTCTCCTCCAAAGACAGGCTGAGAGGGTTAGGGGGGTTCATCCTGGAGAAAAGAAGGCCTTGGGGAGACCTTAAAGCCCCTTCCAGTCCCTCAAGGGGCTCCAGGAAAGCTGGAGAGGGACTCTGGATCAGGGAGGGGAGCCACAGGACAAGGGGGAAGGGTTTGACCCTGAAAGAGGGGAGACAGAGATGCGATCTGGGGAAGAACTTTGCTGTGAGGGTGGTGAGAAGGTTGGCCTGAGAAGCTGTGGCTGCCCCATGCGTGGAGGGGTTCAAGGGCAGGTTGGAGGGGGCTTGAAGCAACCTGGTCTGGTGGGAGGTGTCCTTGTCGATGGCAGGGAGGCTAGAATGAGATGATCTTTAACGTCCATTTCAACCCAAACCATTCTCTGAGTCTACAATTCTAACTTTTCACAGTGAACATGAAAGGCGTCACAAGCTCTCTGGGCTGCTGGCGTTGGTCAATCTGTGCACGCCTCCAGCACACAGCGCATTTGTGAAAAGTAATGAGCTTTGGTTTGGAAATGGGGTGTTGGCAACCTCTTTGCATGACCAGAAATTGCCTTCTGGGGCCCAGCGTTTCCCCAGCTGTCGTTGCAGATAACTGCATGGCTGTCCTGCCCCCTTCCTGCCCTGCACAGAGCATTTCCTCCAAACTGGTGATGTCATGGTAGTTAATGGGCTTTAATTGTGCCTCTCCACTTAGTAACAAAGAGTTGAAAGCTCATTATACAGTGGCCTTGTGGCTATTGAGAACAGCTCTGGCTCCTTAAAAACTCCCTGACTGGTAGGGCTTTTCTTGAGAACAGAAGAAAAGCAGTGCAGGGTTGCACCAAGGGTACGCCCCTGCACTAGGAGACAACTGCAGGTGCTTGGGAGCAAACAGGGAAAAGAAGGGAGGTGATGCCCAACTGAGTTGTGTCTCCAGGATTTGGCTGAGTTAGACGTGGACTCTTTGCTCTTAGCAACCCTAAATGTGTTTCTGTCTGTTAATGTTTCCAGTTGCCTGCTGGGTCTGTGTAAAACACCAGCACTCGCATCATCCCAGTTGTGCATGGAGGTTTCCCAGCAGCTCCTTGCTCAGGCCGGGAGCCATTCACCTCCATTTCCCTTCACTGCCAGTGCCTAGAAGGATCCTCTTTGAGCTGCAGCTGAGGGACAGGGTCAGGAGAAGGACCATGGAGACACTGGAAGGTGCAGTGAACTGAGGATCATCTGGTGAAAACTGACAGAAGCAGATAAATCCACTAGGTAAGTTGGGGTGGAGGGTGGGCATTTGAAGCTTACACAGGATCACAGGGCATCTGGGGAGGAGGAAGGAAGGCCTGTGTAATGTTAAAAATAATAAAATTCAAGGAGGGGAAAAAACATTGTAGCTGCTTCTTTTTCACCCTCCAGTGTCTGGGGGTTGTCGCAGGGAAATCATGGATGTGCCTGGTGCAGCAGCCCCATGGCAGGGCTGGGGCTGAGCCACACCAGCTGCTGCACAGGTCTGGGTCTGAAGCACATCCAACACTTATGGGCCATGGAATGTTTTCCTTAGTCTGGAATCTAGCCCAGGATGACACTTCCCTTGCTGAAGGGTGCAGGGACATTCACAGCCTCAGACAAAGGTCTCAGTATCTACCACGCAATGCTGGGCCAGGTTTTGTGTGTGTTTCTGCTCCATCTTGTAGAGATGCACTGGGTGGCATATTAGAGGCCCTGCTGCAGCAGTACATCCTGCCTGGACCCTGGGGCAGCCCCTGCATTACACCCAGCACAACTGGACCTCCCTTCAGGCACTGGTCCATCTGGGAGGATGGATCCACTGGATGGATGGAGAAAACCCTGTGTTGTCTCTCCACTCTGCAGACCCAGCTTGATCATGATGGAGACCCAGCAGCAGAGGTCCATCAGGCTTCAGTCACGGTTAGGCTGGTTTCCAGGAAGAGCCATGAGCTTTGGCTCCTCTCTTCCAAGCATCCAGGGACAGGTACTGTCACACCACGCATCCCATGTGTTCCACACTGACAACACCGCTCTGCGGAGAGCAAAAGAGCCTTTCAAGTTCCTCAAAAAAAACAGTGTTTTCCTATTTTTCCTCAGGAGAGGAAAGAGAAAGACTCTTTGAAATGGCAGAAGCATGGAAATGACTCCAAAATGCCTGAGTTTTTAAGATACTAGATGTTGTAGCTGACCCTGTAGCCATGCTGTTCCATCAACAGCATCAACAAGTGACTACCTGCCTGCCTGTCACTCCAGAGCCAATGTCCTGAATACTGGTCAGTGAATATGGAGCCGCCTGCCTGAATCAGCAAATGCAGACACACTCTGAGCCCCGTATTCTCCTAGGTATGGATTCCTCCTTGTCACAAAAGATAAGATTTGCTACTCTCCACCAAATAAGGGAAAACAACAAACAATTCTCTCCAGTGCTATTATTAACCATGTTCTTTCAGTTTTGCCAAACACAGGGATTAATAAGACAACTAAAGAAAAGACAACTAAAGAAAATAAGCCTGACAAAGATTTTGGAATGTCATTTCGTTCATCTGTCAGAGGAAAGCTTATCTGTAACCCCCTGTTACTGAAAGATCTATACTCCAAAATCCCTGCCGATGGGGTTTTCACAGCCATCCCAGGCAATCTTCCATGCCCAGAAGTCCCTCATCGTGAGATACTTTCCCTGAATGTCCAGCCCCCTCTCTGCAGTTTACAGCTATTATGTCTTGTTCCATCTGCCCTGTACACAGAGCACACAGTCTCCCCATTCTCCTTCTGGTTGCCCTCTGTGCATCAGAAATTATGATCATGTCTTCACTCTGCCTTCTCATCTTTGCTGAACTGCAGAACTACCTTCTTTTTGCATCACGATGACATGTTCAGTTTGCAAACCGTTGTCAGGTCTTGTATCTATCGGTTTTGCAGGTACTTCATGTATCTCTATCATTATTCCTACACTCTGTGCCAAAATTTGCATTTTTATCAGACAACATTTCGTTTCATTGGGATATTTTTACAGCTGACCATGGTCATTTCAAGTCTTGACCCTCAGCTCATTATGCTTGCAGCTCCTTCCACGTCTCATTGCAAGTGCAGCAGGGCTCCCTTCTCTTTTTCTCTTCTCTTTTCTCTTTTTTTCTATTTTCTTTCTCTTTTCTCTTTTCTTTTCTTTTCTTTTCTTTTCTTTTCTTTTCTTTTCTTTTCTTTTCTTTTCTTTTCTTTCCTTTCCTTTCCTTTCCTTTCCTTTCCTTTCCTTTCCTTTCCTTTCCTTTCCTTTCCTTTCCTTTCCTTTCCTTTCCTTTCCTT
>VZTM01033003.1:89228-130667 GCA_013400555.1 Jacana jacana
TATGATTCTATAGACCAATAATTTTCCCGCCTCCATTCACGATGGGGTTTTGGGTCTCCATATTTAAGGTTTTTCACTTACGGTACGTCAGCAGCCCTCACAATTTCCGATCAGGAGGTGGGAGAGAAGGTTTTTGGTATTTCTTGTGTGTGTGCTGACCCCAGAGATGCTCCTCAGTTCCACAGTCAAGGAGATGAGGTGCAAAGAAGTTTTTGGTAAAAGCAGTGATTCCAAGAAGCTGGAAACAACCCAAAGCTTCAGCACCCAAACAACCTACAGGAGTGCCTCCATGAGACTAACATCCCCGTGAGTCCAGCCTCTGCCACCCTGCCCTCAGCATGGGAAGGACAGAGTGGTCATTGTCACCATCAAACACTGTGTTCTCACTGAGCCCCCCGGCCTTCATCCCCCAGAACTTCAGCAGAACAGGATAGAGGGAAAGCCAGCCAGGAACACCGAGATAAGGAAAGAAAAACTCTCCCCAGTGCTGCTGGTGGGTGTTTATAGACCCTGTAAGCTTTCTTTTAAACATTAAGCGTTGAGGCCTTTCTCCACACAAAGAGCAGAAAGCTCTTAAGACGAGCGGGAGGAAATAAGAAAAAAAAAATAAACTAGTGTTAAGATGGACCTAATCTTTTTCTGAAGAGAGTGTATGCCACCTCTCCCCTGAGAACACGGAATGGGAAATGAGAAAGGAAAAGGTCTGTTCTCAGGCCGGTGAGCTACTTTCCCAGGCTGCAGCACATGCTTTCCCAGAGGTTTAACCCTGTGCAGTCCCGTCTTTTTTCCTAACTCATCTGAAAATTCCTTGATGAACTGCAGTTCACCAGAGCTGTTGCTCTCCTTGGCAGGGAAAATCTTATTTTATAAGGCAAAGACATAATATTTACTGTCCCATCAAAACAAGTTGCTCACACCGTTGCAAAAGCTTTGCAAGCGTGGCCAGCTCCTGCCCTGCGTGATGCAGATTTTGTGGAGAACACCCATTTCCCCATTCAGGTGAGGATGTTGAAGCAATTTCTGGAATCCCAGTAACTGAATGGTGGTTACTGGCATTGCTCACTAGGTACTGGTGGCGCAAAAGGCATTGGGGTTCTCAAATGTGTAGGAATTGTAAATCTTTTTAGTAAGTAAACAAAAATGGCTAAGGGAGGGGAGGTAAAGGTCAGGGCATGATCCTGGAGCTAATCTCAGAGAGGCAGCTGTACCCAGGACAGATTGGGCATGGATTAGCTGGCAGTGGAAACTCTGAGCCTATTGCCGAATTTATCTAGGGAGGAATTTGCTGCATTTGGGGTAGGACTGAGATGCCTTTTCCAACTGCACCGTGCTTTAGTAACTGTGATGCTCAGCTTGCAGAAATACTGAAAAAATCAATCAGGACAAGACATTGGGGAGTTTTCTGGTGCAGGTTTCTCCCTCGTATTTGTTTTTCCAGCCTGCTTGCTGTCCATGTTTGTCCCAAAGCAGGTCTGAATCCTCTGGCTGCAGTTTGAACTCTCTCTCTCTCTCCCTCCCACAGACACTTGATGTGTTTGAGGACTTCTGGGCATCCCACCCGCGCTGGGGCATCAGCAGTTCTGGTCCCCACTCCCTCTTGTAGTTTCTGTTCTCTATGTGTTTGGTTTTCCCTCTTTGTTCACACTTTCTCTCTCTCTTTGGTTTATTTTTCACTAGAATCACACTGCCACTTGTGCTCACCTTACAATCCACCACCTTCCACTTTTCTAGTTTTCCCCTTTTCCTCTGCATTTGCTGCCCAAGCTGGTTTTTTTATGCCTTGTTGGTGCAAGCGCAGATCTACAGTTCCGGGCACTTGGCCCTACTGCATTGAGGTCCATTATTGCAGACCATTTCTCCAAATTGATTGTAGAATTAATTTTGAATTCAAAGTCCATGCTACAACATGCTTGCTGTATCTCCCAGTGGGTGCCATCCCCAGATTCAGGGAACAAACTCTTCTTTCAGGTCCTGCCAACCTCTTTATTCATAGAATCATAGAATCATTTAGGTTGGAAGAGACCCTTGGGATCAAGTCCAACCATCAGCCCTGCTCCACAAGTTCTCCCCTACACCAGATCCCTCAACACCACATCTAACCTACTCTTAAACACAGTCAGGGATGGGGACTCCACCCCCTCCCTGGGCAGCTGATTCCACTGACTGACCACTCTCTCTGGGAAAAACTTTTTCCTCATGTCCAGCCTAACCCTACCCTGCTGCAGCTTGCAGCCATTCCCTCTCCTTCTATCGCTCATTGCCCGTGAGAAGAGACCAGCACCAACNCCACCAGGTTCCGCCATCCATACTGTAATATAACTACATGCATGGAAAGGACCATGCCCTGGGCACAGGACTGCAGCGTCCCTGTTCCCAAGTAAAGGAAGAAACCCATACAATCGGTACAGAATTGTAAATCTTTCAGTGCAATCCCAAGTCCATTCTCTCAACATACCACTGGTGCTTTCAGCTCATCCCACTCGTACATCCATTGGAATCAGAGGGAATCCTTTGCAAAAAAGAAACACTTGCAGAAAGATGCCAAAAGTGTCATGCCAATAAAGCCTATATACAGCTAAGGGATATGTTGTTGAGGGATATGGTGTAGGGGAGAACTTGTAGAGTAGGGCTGATGGTTGGACTTGATGATCCCAAGGGTCTCTTCCAACCTAAATGATTCTATGATTCTATGATTCTAAGTTTGAGACACTGGCCAAAAATCAGGAATAGTGTAAGCGATTTCACCTTGTGAATAACCATGGAAATCATGTGGGTAACACAAGAACCAAGCTTTGTTCGCACTTGCAAACTAAACAAAGAGTGAAGAAATTCACATAAACTGCTCTGTGTTTACAGGATGGAAACAGAAAAAAAAGGGGTTGGGTTTTGTAAGAAGCTGTACACAGCAAATTATTTGCCTGACTCACATTCATGGTACTAACAGTGCCTGTGGAGCGATGGTCTACAAGAACGGCCAAGCCTTCATTCAACCAAGCCGTTGTTGTAGCTGCATTGAAGATTAGAGAGAGGAAACACGTGGCTACAGCCATGTAACTCATCTGAAAATGTTAATCCTTTGATTGCCTTTTAAAGTCACTTTTTTGTTCTCCACTAAGATTCCATTCCAAAAAAACCCTCTGCAAGCCTTTCCGTAACGTCCTTTTAGATTTCCCAAGACCCAGAATAAATTTTCATTTGCCTGGATTAATTCCTGGAAGTTTTACAGCTGCAAACCATCCAAAAGTGATGTCCTCCATGTTGTCATTTCACTGAGTCAAAAGACTCAATCCTTTTAACTTCCCTTTACAAAGCTGTGTCTCAAAAAATCCCCGCAGGGATTTGTCCCAGTTTATCAGCATCGCTCTGATAACGAATTGTCCATAAACAGGCACACGACCCCTCTGTGAGGACTGTGGGTGGTGCAAAAGCACAAACGTTGAAGCTCAGTGCTCTGGCCCAAGTGCTGAGATTTCTTGCCATTCATATACTAATGGAACCCCTCCTGGTCAAAGGTTCAGCGTGCCTCCCTTCTTGCACAGACAGATTCCTGTATGCTTTCTATGCAGATAATCATAGAATCATAGAATCATTTAGGTTGGAAGAGACCCCTGGGATCATCAAGTCCAACCATCAGCCCTACTCTACAAGTTCTCCCCTACACTAGATCCCTCAACACCACATCTAATCTGCTCTTAAACACAGTCAGGGAGGGTGACTCCACCCCCTCCCTGGGCAGCTGATTCCACTGACTGACCACTCTCTCCGTGAAAAACTTTTTCCTCATGTCCAGCCTAACCCTACCCTGCTGCAGCTTGCAGCCATTCCCTCTCCTTCTGTCGCTCATTGCCCGTGAGAAGAGACCAGCACCAACCTCTCTGCAATGCCCTTTCAAGCAGTTGTAGAGAGGGATGAGGTCTCCCCTCAGCCTCCTCTTCCTCAGACTAAACAATCCCAACTCCCTCAATCGATCCTCATAAGCCTTGTTCTCCAGGCCTCTCACCAGCTTTGTTGCCCTCCTCTGTACTCGCTCCAGCACCTCGATATCTCTCTTGTGCTGAGGTGCCCAGAACTGGACACAGTACTCAAGGTGTGGCCTCACCAGTGCTGAGTACAGGGGGACAATCACCTCCCTAATGATGGGACACGAATAGTCTCATCAAGGTCCATCTTCATTTGCTGGTTCCAGAGGTGGGTATCCATTTCCTGACACATCCAGCAGGGATGGCGTGGAGTTGGATTCAGGCTCCTATTAGGCTCTCTCTCCATGAAATGACACTTTAAGCCATATCTGTCTTACAGTGTATGTCTTGACACTGGGATGACACTGATATGGTTGCCGTGACAGCTTGTTCTCCATCCAAGGATGGCACACTGAACAGAACTTTTGTGGTTTTTTTTTTTCCTCCTGTAGCAGCCTCTAAATCACAGAATCATGGAATCCTCTTGGTTAGAAGGGACATTTCAGACCATCTAGTCCAACCATCAACCCAACGCTGACAAAAAACCCATCACTAAACCATATCTCTAAGCAATATGTCCACCCCTCTTTTAAACACCACTGGGCATGATGACTCAAGCATCCTGCACCCTGTGACAAAATCACAGTGGTGGACTCTGCACTGTGGGGTCCCACCACAACAACCTGTCTGTCCAACCATCCCTAAATCTGATGGACATATCCTTCCTGAAGGACCATGGCACAAGTGGTTATGGGACTGGTCAAAACCCCAACGTCTACCCCTTGGAGTCCCGTTGTGCTCTATTTTGGAGGGGGAAGCCAGAAGCCTGCCCTGGCCTGTGATTGCAGCTTGCTGCATCACTACCTGCTGCTCTTCCCCTGCAATGCTGTAATGCTGGAGAGACATGTGGGAGACATGCACCCACAGAGACTTCTCCATTCCGACAGCACGTGCAAGGATAGAGGGGGGGCAAGCTGCCTTGCAAAATGCTTATTGCTCAGAGACCTTCACCTCGGCTTCTTCTGCAGCCCTGTCCCCAGGGGCCACGAATCTTGCAGTCTCTCTGTATTGCACTGAAATCAGTAGGATGCAGGACCATGAAAACTGTTAAAAATAGGTTTTTTTGCAGCTGTCCAAAGCAGGAGCAGGGGTTCCTGTAGGGTAAAATAGTTGTTGAACTCTCAGACCACGGTTTTGCTCTACCCTGCGTTCACTCTTGTTCAGCAGGTGTTCCTCCAAGACCTTGTCACCACTGTCCTCCTCCCCCCAGTCCTCTGGCTGATCAAGAAGGAGCTGTGAGGCCTGGGCTGCTTTTCTCACTTTCAGGGTGTCACTCCTCTCCCGTGGCTGCTGTCCCACTCTGATGGGCTGATGTAGTTCTGTTCCTCATTCACTCTGGCTATGGTATCCACTCTCTGCTGTTCTCTTTCTCTCCTCCCAAGATCAGGTTCTCATCATTCCTTCCTCCCCTGCTCCACCTTCCTCTTGTGTTGTAGAGTCTCTCCCTGTCTTCGACCTTCACCCCATTCAGATATCAGTCTGACCCTTTCCAGCCAGCCTCGTTTCTCTTCCCATTCCCATCACCTTCCTCCCTGTATGGCTGCTCTGGGACACCCACCACTGACTTTATCCCTTCTCGCTGCTCTGCCCTGCTCAATGAAGGGACGTTGGCATGGCAGGTCTGGGAGGGACGGGCTCAAGGATGAGTCAACCTCAGCCATAGAGCCAGGGGAGAAGCAGGCAGGCATTTCTACAGCACCCTGCAGATCCCTCCTGCAAACAGGCAGTTGCTTGATGTCAAGAAGGATCGTGCCTGGTAAAGCGTCATCTGCATGAACACAGCCTAACAGAGCTGGAGCTAGGAGTTGTGCTGCCTGTCCAGCAGGTCCTTTCATCATTTTAAGTGGCTTGTTTTTCATCCAGAGGTTTGTGGAATTCAAAGAGAGCAATAAACTTCAGATTCCTCTTTAACGGGCTTTGCCCTGTAAAAGACAGCCAGAACCCCCATGCCAAGACTCCTGTGATGCAAGGGTCAGGCAGGGATCACTCTTTGTTAGGAACAGTAAAAAGCCAGACCTGCCTTTCTCTTCCAAACAATTCCTGACTCTGGTACAGCCAAAAGGAGACCATTAACTGAGAAGGCAAGGTCCTAACTGGGGCAACAGCTTTTCAGAAGACACAGAGGAGAAATTCCTCTCCGTGCATCCCCCAGCAGTGGTTTGCACTCACTCTCCTGATGCTTCAGTTGCCAAAATCCAACCCAGCCTTCAGGGCTGGCCCTAAGGCCACGGACCAAAAAACCTGGAGCTGCTGGGACACAACCCCCAAGTTCCCACCAGTCATCTCTGCTAGACACGGCGAAAGCCAACAGCAGGCCAGGAAGCATCACGGGGGTGGGGGGGTTATTAATGGCCCTATATGCTGAGGAATGCTTGGTTTTTAGGCAAGCACTAGAGAAGCTGTGGCCAGATCCAGCTTGCTCTCAAGGGATGAGATGCTTTTACAGATATCAATGAGAGGAGAAGCCTTCCCACTCAGAAATCTCTACGTGTGTGAATGGCACAGCGGGGTTTTATAGACCCAGCTGCAGAAGTGCAGAATTTAGCCTGTCCCATCTCCTTCCTCACGTTAATTTTTTTCCACAGTTTTGAACCAGGTCTGATTTCAAGAGCAGTGTCCATTAAAATAATCTAAAACCAGGGGAGGGCACTGTTAATTTGGGGTGTGCTTATATATACTTCGCAATCAACAGCTATAAGACCTACGGATGGTCACAGAATATAGAATAATATAATAATATAGAATATAGAATAATAGAATTGCTTTGGCAAGTTGGTATAGGAACAAGATCCCTCTGCTCCATGTCCTGGGAATGACAGTTCCCCAGACACTTCGGATGGGAGCTCCAGCTCTCAGCCCCGAATTGCATAGTGTTAGTGCCAATGAAGCCACTGCTTTCAGCAGAAAACAAGAAGAAAATCTCCTTTCTTCTAACCTTGCAATGGGATTTGCTTCTTCCCCACCCTCATCCTATTGCTTTTACTTCCTGGGTCGCACATTGCTGTAATGACAGGCTACTCTAGCTGTCTTTAGCTGTCCAACTAGCTTTAGCCTGTTCTAATTAACCACCATGACTTTTTAATCTATTAATTTATAATTGAAAACTAATAATAACACGGACTAAGGTTTGTCTGGTATTTTGGGTCAAGCCTTTTAGCTAGAAGAAGGATAAGGCAATAAAAGAGGATCACCTCATAATCCCATGCAGTTCACTGCCATCCCAGGCACCCCCGAGGATCTCAGCACCACTCTGGATGCCCCGTGGAAAGTTACCCTTAAATTGCAAGATCGATCCTACAAGATGGCTAAGCAGTCATGACGGTGAAGGGCCGCTTGCTCCACCAGACAAGGCACAGGTTTCGGACCCTTAATTAGAAAAAAGGCTATTTATCCCTAGCCAAGTAGTTTAACAAACTGTTTCTTCATTTAACTTCCTAATATCAGAGGGCAATTATACGTTGGCTGAGAGGGGAAGGAAAGCTACTTACTCAGTGTGGGGAGGACGATGCTGGAGGAGCTCCAGGAGAAAGAAAAACCACATCAAAGCCGTCTGCCTTCCCCATCTCAAATTACAGCACCTGGATGGGAATATGCCAGGAGTTGGGTAAGAGCGATGCAGAAGGGCTGCCTCACATTGGAATATTTCTCTTTGCCTTGGGTGAATATATGTGTTTTGGAAAACGTATCCTGAGACACTGTCTCACAGAGAAGCCGTGGTAGAAAAGCCGACTTTGCACACAGAGACAGTCATTGAATCTATCTTCAAGGAAGGCTGAGGTTGGAGATGGAGAGCCAGGGGGCACCTCCGAGGGAGAGGCTGGCCCCACAGTTATGCTTGTAGCCACCAGTGTCCTATGGAGGGTCCTTTGTTTGATGGGACTGGGGATGGGCAGAGATTTGCCGGAGCATTTAGAGTCTGCAGAGCAACTCCCAGGTTGGCACATCACTCACCTTTGCCACTATCCAACAACCCTGCCACGTCCTTTGCAGTCCCAGAGGCAAACCTGTGACTGATGAAGAACCACGGCTGCAGGCACTGGAAGACGTGGTGGCAGTGACAAAACAAAGGTGCCATGTGGGCCCACATGGAGGGGGGTAATTCTGAGCGAGGAGGGGGTGAAAAAGTGAATTTAAGGGTAAAGTGAGACCAGCAAACAGGAAGAGGAATGACCTGAAACTGCACCCATGATGGCTGCAGTTGCCAGCATTCAGCAGAAATTGTGGCCAGGAAGATGAAATTAAGTAGTAAGTGGAAGGAGTCCCACAGCAAGGAGTGCAGGGTAAGACTGTGCTATTGATTTCAGGTCTCTCAAAGCAGGATGCCTAAGTTGGAGCCAGACCCCACCTTCAGCTCCTTCCATGTCCAGGAAAAAAGCCTAAGTGGTCCAGCAGGGAATTCTCCTGCCGCACTTTGGGTGGGAGGAAAAGGTCCCTGAAGGATGCTTGGCTACAGGTAGAGTCTGATGAAGCACTTGAGGTGGATGTTGCACTTCTCCCTCATCAGAAGAGGTGGTTTTGCAGACACAGGGCAGCTGATGTTTGAATGTGGAGGAGCTGAGAATATGCTCAGGGTCTGAGAGTGTGTCTAGGGGCTCCTTGGACTTCAAAGGACAGGAGACAGAGACCACCCTCCTTCCAGCAAAGGAAGCTCTCCAAAGAGCTGTAGAGCTGTAGAGGTCAAATATGAAACCCTCCCAGCCCTTGACAATATGTGATCTGTGTGCACTTAATGTTTGATGGCTGATGTCAAAGAGAATTCAGCTCAAGGCAGGAAGAGAAAAACAAGGAAAACAAGGGTTGGCTGTGCAGGGAGCCAGCTTAATGACTAATGCTACCTTCTGAGTGAGGTTTAAACTGAAATACAAATAGCAATAAATCCAGCTCCACTCCATCCGAAGGACAGAGCAGAGCCCACTTTGCTTCTCCAAAGCAGGCCTCACTGTTTAACCACAAGAAAATCCTCCTGAAGTTTTATTATTACTGCAAGGATTGTAAAAACCTTAAGTTAGGAAACACAGATTCTAGTGGATTTGCAGCATGAGCGCTTGGACAGACAGTTTCCCATTTGGTTGTATTTCAGGAGATGGGAAAGATGAGATGCTGGTTAGTACTGAGGGAATGGGTTTCCCTATCTAAGGCTGTGCCCAGTCCTGTCCCACTGACCTTCCCTGAAGCTCTCTGGACAAGCAGCAAAGCTGGCACATCCAAAGAGCAGCTAATTTATGTCCCATTGCTTTGCTGCAAATACAGGTTAGGGATGGGGATGCTCTTCTTGCACCTTTGCAACTGCTCCCTCGTGAAGCCTGGTCCTCCCTGTGCATTTACCTCTGAGATCAGCACATCCCTCTCCCATCAAAATGTTGTGAGACGTGCTGCAAAAACTCAGGGCATCTGTCTGATGACATTGGGTCTTCTGCATTGGGTTTATTGTCACCCTTAGGACACCAGTGGGATTGGATTTTTGTTTTGTTGTATTTTGGGGTTTTTTTATCATATATTGTTTTGTCTGTTTAAAAAAAAATAAATGAAGATTAATTTTATTAATTTGTTTTTGCCAGAGAATGACATCTCTGACAGCTCAGGATAGTTGGGGACTCCTCCATGGTCAGCTGAAGTCAGATGGTACCCTGGGGATGAGATTTGGCTGGGGAATGGAAAGGAGTGTCCAGAAAGATGTACAAGACACTGTAAAGCACTTCTGGAATTGAAATAAAAAAAAACCCAAAACCTAGAGGTTTTCAGCGCAGGATTCTCAGAATTTATCTTTCCTATAAGAAAAAAAAGTTTCTCTTCCAGGGAACAGGAATCACATTTTCTCTTCCCTGTCTCTGTTATCTCTCCGTTTGTAGCCTCTCAGCACCGTGAGCTGCGGTACCTTGGGGATCCCAGCTTCCTCAGGTGCAGGGAACCCAGCAATTCTTGAGACACCAGAATCAAGAAGAAAATGCCTGAAACTCTCTGTCTTCTCATTCTTGAATGTTGGGAGCCTGGGTTGTTCAGCAGCATCCTAAATTGGTGATAAGTGGAGCTCCTAAGGAAAGGCTAGCTTTCCTTCCTCTCCCCTCCCTGGGAGATACATAAATCCAAATGTCCATAAGAAATGCAAAATAATCCTTCTGCTTAGCCTACAAAGCCTGAAAAACACATCCAGCAGACACCACCCTTAAAGAGAGATAATCTTCAGCAGGAGACAGTGCAGAGATCAGTGAAAGTGATCAGAGGATTTGAAAACATGACCTGTGGGGAAAGGCTGAGAGGACTGGGCTTGTTTAGTCTAGGAGCTACAAAGGGGAGATGTGATAACAGCTTTCAGCTATGCAAGAAGTTGATGCAGAGAGAAGGGATTAAACTGTTGTCCATAAGACTGGCTGGTGTCCACCAAGGACACTGGGTGGGTTAGCATGATCTGGCAGGGGATAGATGGTGCCACCTTCTGGTGTGTGATCACCATGATGGCAAATGGAAATCTTTCAGCCCACAATTCCTCTTCAGAAAAGCTGATGAGTGAACTCCATTGTGATGCTCATGAATACAAGGTCACCGACAGACCCCTGATCTCCTCCTCCCTCCCCCTACGAACAGATTTACAGGGACTGAGAGGACAGGCTGGGCACCTTTTGAGCCCCAGCCCCACCAGATATCCTGATGGGAGGAAAGCAGCAGGTACTGCGGAGGAGGAGCCTGTCAGCACGCCTGTCCCCACAGGCAAACCTAACCTGAAGCCACGTTGGCTTTCCATGCAAATCACAACGCAGTGTGGAATACCACAATATAATAGAATACCAAGAAAAGAGCTTGAAAGTTTCTGGAGAGGCATTTCTTATTCCTGCCTTGTCTCTGTCAGTCCCAGCCATAGCAGGGCGTCTCTGCGGGAGGGAGGTGGGGGGTCAACACTTGCTCCCAGCCCTCACTGGGAGAAAGCACCAGTGTCTGGATCCAGCACAGAGAACCCATGTTCCAAGGCCTGGGGAGACAGAGTAGTTTTGACACGTAAGGCAATACTTTAACTGGGAGGTTGAGAAGGAACACCAGTTGGAGTACACATCCTGGTTAAACGACTGCAGTGTCTATCGCTTGCAGGGACTGAGGGAGACCTGCCCAGGGGTTACACTGCTTGTCACGGCCACCCATGGCTTTGAGCAACAAGGTTCCTGGTGTCACCAGCAGCTTTGTTCCATCCATTAGGATGCTGTGGTCCCAACTAGATGGAAGGAACCTTGCTGTGAGGGCGACGTTCAGCGAGCCCGGCTGCAGCTGAGTCCTGGGGAGTCAGTCCTTCCCTGAGCTTTTATTCTCGAACCCGTGACTCGAAGAAGCAGGTTTGAGTGTGGCTCTTTCACTGACTGCCTCGGTGCTTTTCCCACCAGCCTGGCAAGCAGCCTAACCATCCGTCTGCAGTTGTCACTGGTAGCAACGCACATCATCAGGAGAGAAACTGGCTGCTCTCAGACACCCAGTCACACAAGGAGCAAACACCTTCTTTCTGAGTGGGGCTACACAAATGATTAAGCACCTTATTAATCTTGTATTTAATTCTCTGCATGAGGCTTGGTGGAAAAAGGAATAAATTCTACTTTTTAATTACTGGGGGAATAACTAGGGTAGCCCTTCTAATTCCTTTTCCTCCCTTGCTGTTGCACCAGAAAACATGAAAGATGACAACCTGTTGTCAGACATGTCCCTGCTCTTCCTCAGTGTTCCCCCTCCACATATCTCTGAGGACTGCACAGCCTACAAGTGCTGGGGAGCAAAGACTAACACTGGATCCACAAAGTCCTGAAACTTCTGAGTCAATGGAGAGAGAGATAAAGGAACTGGATATATTCTCTGGCCCCTAGCCACCACCACTGTGCACTCCTGGGGTTTTAAATGCCCCATAATCCCAGCTCTCCCCTCTCCTCCTGGAAGGGACACTGGAATGTATCGCTGACAGGTGTCTTCAGGCTGTGACAGCTCTGAGCTCTGGAAAGAACACTGGTAGTATATGAACAAAAATCACATCTTTGGGTTTCCTGGGCTCTGTCCCAGCTTTTCTCCCTTCCTAGACCTGCAGGCACACTGGAAGACATTCAGGATAGAGCCCAACTGCCCCAACAGAGGTGTGGTACTTGCACGTTCTGCCCAGCATCCCTGGCCCCAGACCATCTGGAAGAACACCAGTGCAGTACCCAGGGATAATCTGGGCTGTGCTCACATCCCAGCTCCCTTCGAGGCCTTTCTTTAGCTTCCTGTCCCTATCTCCTTTATTGCTCTGGTGTAATAAACAGGTTTTAGCTGGGAGAAATAAAGCACATCCACCTTATGGCATGGAGGTGATATTGTGGTGGTCTGTCCCTGTCTGGGGCAAGAAAAGGGCTTGTAAATTGTATTTCGTGACCTCCTCCTGCGGTCGATGGCCGCAGCTGCAGTCGCAGGATGGCTCTATCATGACGAGGAAGATGCTGATGCAGATTGCCAGACCTTGCTTCAGAGGGCTAATTGGATTAATAGAGCTAATTTTCTTCTGCACAAACACAGCATCAGCTTTGGAAGTCAAGATGCACGACCCAGCAGATAGGGAGGAGCCCTGTCCCCAGTGTTGAGTCACTTCTCTGCTTAAGGACTTAGCGTAAAACTGCTCTGCCCTTGTCTTCCCAGAACAGAGTTCAGCTTCGGGAGCCCTAGTGCAGTGAGTCCCCCAAGGAAGTATTTTTAAGTTATCCTCAGTCTGTCTCCAGAAGAGACATCTTGGGGGAACATAATACCCGAACTTTCTTCTGCCAATGAGGACCATGGGAGCACCTGGAAGTATTTTAAGGAGGCTTTCTGGTGGTTTGGCTGGCAACAAGGACGTGGAGGGCTGGATATTCAGTATATCCACATGAGCCCAACTGTGCTGATGAAGATGGACTGGTGCTGATTTCCAGTCTTTGTCATTTCCTGAACACATTCTCTTTCTTCCTCTTGCTTCTGCTTTTCAGAGGCTCCATCAAGTTGGAGCTCTGCAGTGGGCAAGAATGGAATCAGTTCACCTGAAACAACCTGAAGAAATTAGGTTTGGGTTTAAAGCTAACTACTAACTTAACCCTCAGTGAATATTACATGCATCTGCCTCCCATCTTTACACCTTTATTCACAGGCGAAAGAAAAAAGCCTTGGCCTGCCTTGGCCTGCCTTGGCCTGGGAAGGAGACTGTAATAAGGGGAGGGTGGTGGTTGCTCATGACCAGGAGCCTCTGTGTAAATGGAAAGGAAATATTTCTCTAGAAATAAGATGAGCCACTTGTTGCCCCAATTCACCTGCCTCTACCCCAGTGGAAGCTTCAGCCTGAGTCTCTTTGCTCCTGGACCTCTGAAGACCTACAGTATTTCTGAGGCTCTGCTCACCTGACTGGTGGATTCAAAAGGGAAAGGACAATCTGCTGTACTACCCCTTTCCAGATTTATAGTCTGAGAAACAGAACCTTATAAAATAGTTTACTAGACTCAAAATAAAGCTAGCTGGGTGACGAATTTTACCCCAAAACACTGAAGACCTGCTTGGTAGACTAAATAACCTGATGTGTGAATATAACCTCATAAAATCACGTTTCTGAACGTGTCTTGGTTCCCTGTCTTGTCTGCAGGATGCTTATAGGTGTGAGGATGGGTTAAAATCATCTTTTGGCAGAGAGCTTGAGAAAAGCGTGCCGCATCTCACTTGCTATAGAGCAGGATGGGACATACTGAGAGAGACACAGATTTAACTCCTCCCCAGCCATAGAAACAGGCCGCTAGAGAGAGGAACAGAGACAAAGGCTTAGATGCAAAAAAGGAAAGGAAATAAAAGGCAGCCAGTTCCTCCTCCTGCCGCTGCAGGACTTGGAAAGCATGGCCTGAGAGCTCGCTGCCCCAAAGGCATCTGCCATCTGTCCTCCCACTAGAGTCCTTCTCTGGGTCAAGAGGTTGCACCTGGCTTCTTTACTGACAAACTCCCCTTCCTTTTCCTGCCGAGTCCTCCCCAGCAGCCCTGTGTCAATAGGGTCCCCCGACCACTGTTTCCCTGTGAAAAAATCCTCCCCTATCTTATAACATCCAAAGCTCAGTTTCACAGAATGGTTTGGGTTGGAAGGGACCTTAAAGATCATCTAGTCCCACCCCCTGCCCTGGGCAGGGACACCTCCCACCACACCAAGTCACTCCAAGTCCCATTCGACATAGTCTTGAACCCCTCCAGGGATGGGTCAGCCAGAGCTTCTCCAGGCAACTTTTGCCAGGCTCTCACAATCCTCAGATTAAAATGGCTTCCTTAGATGGGGAAGTTTCCCTTTAATAGGGAATCCTCTAAAAAGCTGCACATTTCCTTGTGCAACCTCTGTTTTCCTTCTGTGTGTGTCATATGAGAGCACTGCTGGTTTTTCTGGACCTGCTGAGGATTGTGCCATCGTGTCCTCACCTCATCTCTAGGAAGATTGTGTGATAGTCTCAAGCCCCACTGAAAAATCGAATTATTTGTTTTGGAGAAAATGTGGAAAACTCGCATATGAAAATAGCCTCACAGCCTGACAACCCAACAAAAGGAAAACAAAAGGAGAAAAATAAAACAGATGGTTGGTTTTGCCATATTTTCTTGCATAATCACTGATTTCTTTTGATTTTGCTCCCAGGACTTGGTTGCTGCTGTTGTGCATGTCACTTCTAAACTTCCTGATGATCTAGGGGCTGGCATGTTGCTCACATGGGAGAGCCAAACTCTAAGCAAATACTGTCATTTCATTAGCTATTTTCAATAGCAAGGAGTTCTTGACTTTTAAGTTGATCGTACTATGTTGGTGCCTTACACGTTACTACTGAACCTTTGGTTTCAAAACCTGAATTTTCGCCTCTTTCTGCCTCAAAAAGTTTGGCGGCCGGTCACAAGTGGTTCCTCAGGGCTCAGTGCTGGGGCCTTACCTTTTCAATATCTTCATTGATGATGTCGATAGGGATATAGAAAACACTATCAGTGAGTTTGCAGATGACACCAAGTTGGGTGGGAGTGTTGATCTGCTTGAGGGCAGGGATGCTCTACAGAGGGACTGGGATAGACTGGATAGATGGGCCAATGTTAATGGCATGGCCTTCAACGAGGCCAAGTGCCAGGTGCTGCCCTCGGGCCACACCAACCCCATGGATGGCTACAGGCTTGGGGCAGTGTGGCTGGAGCTGCCTGGCAGAAAAGGACCTGGGGGTGCTGGTCGACGGGCGGCTGAACATGAGCCAGCAGTGTGCCCAGGTGGCCAAGAAGGCCAAGGGCATCCTGGCTTGCATAAAGAATAGTGTGACCAGCAGAAGCAGGGAGGTGATTGTCCCCCTGGACTCAGCACTGGTGAGGCCACACCTTGAGACCAAAACGGGGGATGCAGCAATGCTGGTCCAAACAGTCAGAGTTCCCCAGGGCCCTGTTTCCTCTGCCTGAGCTGGCAGACACAATCACAGAATCATAGGTTGGAAAGGAACTTTAAGACCTTTTAGTCCTGCTTTGGAGAAAAGCACCTCTATCAAAACAAAAGCATTAAATGAAGGCATAACTGGCCCTGGAAATTTGTTAGCACATGCATTGAAAACATGGAAATCTGTCCACATGCTTTCTTATGTCTCCAAGGGCCAGTTCCTTCTCCCTGGCAGAGTGAGAGTCTACCTCAAGGATATGTTGCTGAGTGAATTAGCAAGATATTATCAACCTCTTGCATTCCCAAGGTTCACACCCTGCTTCAGTTACAGCCGGTTTGTTTCCGTAGTTCTGCTAACACTTTCTAAGGACATTTAGTTTTTCAACTGTTGACTAAGGTCTTTCACATTTCCATGTGCTTTTAGCTCACTGCTGGAAAATGCTTAATATTTGTACGTGAGTTTAGCTCTGATGACCTTGTCCAACATTGGTTCACCTCCTTTTCTGCTCTAGCCTTAATTATCCAGGCTACATTCTCTGGCAAGGACCATTACTTTTGCCAAATATAATTTTCTATTTGATTGACCCATAGAAAATAATTCTTAGCAAGCGAGATCAGCTTG
The DNA here is from genome assembly GCA_013400555.1 of Jacana jacana. Classification (NCBI taxonomy): domain Eukaryota; kingdom Metazoa; phylum Chordata; class Aves; order Charadriiformes; family Jacanidae; genus Jacana; species Jacana jacana. The sequence goes on from VZTM01033003.1 coordinate 105,259, forward strand.
GCTTTGCTGAACCTTCATCAGGCTTTTATTCCAGATGCGTGTGCTCTTCACTCTCCGGGAATATCTTCAGGAAGTATGGTCCTGATGCGCTATATATTCCCTGTGTCTCTCCCAAAGTGTGGTCTCCCAGAAACCCCTGCTGCACATCCTCGTTTAGCACATCTAAGGAGGCTTTGGCAAGGACATGGGAGGAACGTCTTCTTGCTCTTTCAGGTAACTGATAGAAAGAGGCTGGAAAATGCAGGATTCTTCTGCTAAAGCTGAGAAACCCTGATAAAGGACAGTCTGCTGACCTAGCTTTAAGCTAAACTGTCACCTGAACTCCCCAGACAGACCCTCCAGCAAGTCCAGATGGGGAGTCGTGTGCCTTGCCATGAAAGATCATTTCCATTGCTTTTACAAAGAGCTCCTCTGCCTTTGGAGGAAGCCAAGGAGAACGGGTAACAAGTGGTGGTCTTGTCTTTAAGAAATAGTCTAGAGCTTGCCCTGGGTCTGTCCTTGGAAGCTGTTAGATTTTTCTGTAGTCAGAGAAGCCTGAGGTCCTCTGGAAGAGAACATCCCAAAGTTTTGAGTTTGGGATAGCCCTCTCTTTCTGGTGGTCGCTTTCTCAGCAGAATATTGAACTCACAAGGTACCCACTTCCAGCAGCTGCTTTAGGAAAAGCTGTGAAACAGAAGCTCACGCTGCTGAGTTTTGCTAATGTACATGGAACACACTGTGCAAGACCGAATTTCACACATTTCCAAATCCATCTTTAAAAGTTTTGCTAGAAAAATTCAAGTGAAATGACACTTTAACTGGATATAACAGGACCAGAGAAATCAACAAACTTCAGGCCTTGGCGTTTGTCATTTCTTTTTCGTTAAATCCAACATATTTGTCTCAAACCCTCTGGAGCAGACCTTGTCTGTATTTTTTTATCCCAGAATATACCACAAACAGTTTCTCTTTCAAATGATGAAGTGATAAAATCAAATCTCATCACATTAAAGTCTGCTACTAATTATGTTACTTATGTTTTTATGTCAGCAATCGACTCTTAAATCCACTTGCAAGAGCAATCACAAAGCATTTCAGGCCTGATTTTACTACCCTTTAAGAACATTATCTCTGTGCTTTTTATAAAATAATCTGCCCTGTGTTGTGTTGACCTATAGGTCATGGTCACCGTGGTGTGCATACCAGAGGGTTTGGCTTCTCTGGTAATGTATAGGCTAATCTCTTCAGATGAACACTATAGTCTTATTCCCCACAAGAATCATAGAATCATTTAGGTTGGAAGAGACCCTTGGGATCATCCAGTCCAACCATCAGCCCCACTCTACAAGTTCTCCCCTACACCAGATCCCTCAACACCACATCCAATCTACTCTGAAACACAGTCAGGGATGGGGACTCCACCACCTCCCTGGGCAGCTGATTCCACTGACTGACCACTCTCTCTGGGAAAAACTTTTTCCTCATGTCCAGCCTAACCCTCCCCTGCTGCAGCTTGCAGCCATTCCCTCTCCTTCTATCACTAATTGCCCGTGAGAGGATGAACCCAGCAGCCTATCTAGATGATATGCAAGAAGTTGTTAATTTTACAGACTGGCAGCTCACGCAAAGGGTGTTTCCATGGGAAAAGGTGAGTAGAGCCTGTAGGTACCTGCCGTGGCATTTGGAGGGATATACAGAGAGCAAGAACCTGAGTGACCACCGAATATGGGTCTAACACAGCAGGCCTTGAAGTGTTTAAGTGATTCATTGCTCCTATAATCATGGAATTGTCCAGGTTGTAAGGGGCATTTCAGATTATCCTGTCCAGCCATCAACTTAACTCCTATGAAAAAATATCACTAAATCATATCCCCAAGTCAACCTGTCCTTTGAAGATCTGCAGTGATCAACCCCTTCCCAGCATAGCCCACTCCAAAGCTTGATAACCCTTTCCTTTTCAAAATTGTTCCTAGTATCAGACCTGAAACTCCCCTGGTGCAAATTCAGGCCATTTCCTCCTCTTCTTTCTTCCTACTGTCTGTAAGGGCTCAGAGACAAGAGGGCAGCTGGGGACTTCCCCCCCATCACCACTCATCAGCCCTCGTATCTCGAGAGAAAAAACTATTTTGAAAAAAAACCTGTTCTTACTTATGCTCCAAAGCCTTGTTGCTTCTGTCCTTTTTCTATGCAAAGGCAAACCATCAAAGCCTCCTGGTCCAAGGAAGCCTCCCGTTTCCACCTGGGTATCCTCCACCTGGTTTGTGCTGAGAAAGCAGAGGGGAGCAGAAAGAGAAAGCGGTGAAGTTGGGGTTTTTCTTCAGATTTATTTTCTACATTGACGGACTGCAACCAGAAACTGACTCTCCATTTAGCCTAGAAGAGGCTCCTCTGCCTCAAATTAGCACTAAATCCATTCTGGTATCTGCTGCCAAAACCAGTACAGGACAGTTGGTCCTGCCGGTATGAGCGGCTCCAGCAGAAGCATCATTGCCTTCTATCTCCACTTCGGACACAGGAGCTGGAAAAGGGAAGGGCTGAGATGCCCACATACCAAGCACCAAGAACCCTTCCAAGGATCAGTGTGCAAAGCCCAGAGAAGCAGAGCTGCTAACACCATCGTCAAAACTGTGCTCAGCCTACAACCATCCCTGGCAGCCAAGTCTCGCTGGCTGGGTCGCGTGGGTTTCTTGGCTTGCCTTCTAATTTGGTGGTTTTTAAGAAACTGAGCAGCTTTGCAGAAAGCTGATGTGGTGCTGGCTCCAAGCCTTCATCTAGGGTGTTTGCAAACACTGGGGATGGCCCTGTCAATACAGATAATCCAATTTACGTGCAAAAATCAGTGTGCCTTTTGGTTGAAAATATTCAATAGTGCTCAGCAGGCAGGATAAAGCTCTTTTCTGGAAGCTGATCAGTCAGAGTTTTATTTCTTGAGCAAGCATTTTCAGTGAAAATAGTATTTTCAGCTGGAAAGATAAGAAATTATTTTTAGGTCAGAAATTTAGGTGGAAAATTCCTCACTGGCTGGAAAGGTTATCCAAGTGTCCCTGGAGGATGTGGGAAATTGGGAATGGATAAGGAGCAGCGGGGACTTTTAATACAGCTATAAAATAGACTCTGGGCAGATTCACACACTTAGAACAGCTCCTCATCATCGCCTTCGAGTTCTCATGAAAACCCAGACAGCTTATGTAGCAGCAGCATGTGGAGAGAGAAAGATGTAACTATGAAGATTTACTGTATATAGAATCATCAACTTTTTTTTTATCCTTTAGCAAAAAAACACAGTCTTTCTTGTCTTTTCCACAAAGAAAATTAGGCCCAGAGTTACTGCAATTGGGGTTCCCAGTGCAAGAGGGAAATCATGCTTATAGAAGTTCCCTGCGTATCCCAGCTTTCTTTTTGGCACCCTGGAAACTTTCTATTCAGGAAAGAGGAAGGTGAAGCGAGTCATTCAAATACCATCGACCAACCTGGTTTAGCGGGAAGTGTCCCCCCCTGAGGCAGGGGGTTGAAAATAGGTGATCTTTAAGGTCCCTTCCCTCAAGGCTTTTTGATTCTACAATTTCAAAGGATTTCCTAAAACGTTGTCTTTTACATTATTTCCTCTGCCTCTGAAATCTGCTCGTTCGCTTATTCCCACTGGAAAAGCCAAGAATAACCCCAAATGACAGCTTAAAATCATGCCAGCAACAAAAACCTGGCTAAACTGGAGGGAAACTAGGTTGCTGTTTATAAGGATTATTTAGTCGTTGCGTGGGGCACGCCAGCCTTCCATGGGAATCATGGGCAGCATAAGCAAAGAAGAGGAAGGAGAAGTTTGTTGTTAGCCCTTGAGTAGCCAAGTAGTTTGCATGCTTCAGGCAAGGGTGAGGACAGGGACCGGGGAAGGGTTTGCCCTGGTTGAGCTGCCTCCAGGCAGGAGAATGGGCATCGAGGAAGAATACTTCCTCATGCACCATTGTCTGTCTCCAGCCACCTCTCTACATTTCACTGCTTCAATGGAGTCTAGAAGGGATTGTGTTGAGGAAAGAGCAAAGACATCCTCGGCTCAGCAGAGTCGGAGGTTTGGACTGTCCCAATCCTACCTGTTTCCCAAGCCACGAGCAGAGTGATGCCAGGCAGGAAGGAGAAAATCCCTTTCCTCTCTGCAGAGAACCTCCAGTCATGTACCACCTACCTTCTCCGAGATTCCAAAGCCTCTTCCCGCTACCAAAGAGCACTGAAGCTACCAGAAACTCTCCCCTAAATTGAGAAGAAATGGATTCATGTCTCATAGAATTACAGCGTTGGAAAGGACCTACAAGATCATCTAGTCCAACTGTTCTCCTACCACCAGTCCTACCCACTGAGCTACTGACTCATGTCTTTTAGTGCCTTGTTCAGACGCTTCTTGGACACCAACCAGGGACATTGACTCTACCTCCTCCCTGGGCAGGCCATTCCAGTGCCTGACCACTCTTTGAGAGAAAAAGCTTTTCCTGACATCTCATCTAGATCTCCCCTGGTGCAACTTGTGGCCATTCCCTCAAGTCCCTCATAAGTTCTCTGGGAGAAGAGGCCGACCCTCTCCCCTTCACAACCTCCCTTCAGGAAGCTGTAGAGTGCGATGAGGTCTCCCCTGAGCCTTCTCTTGTCCAGACTGAACAATCCCAGCTCCCTCAGCTGTTCCTCATAAGTCTTGTGCTCCAGAACCCTCACCGGTTTTGTTGCCCTTCTCTGGACATGGTTTCACCATAGCAGTTTAAAGCCTGAAGCAGTGGTGGAAGAAGTATTCATGGCTCTGGGTATTTAGGGGATGAAATAGATGGGTTTGATTTCTTCCTGGCTGCTTCATTCAGAACAGCAACTGTCTCCTGTGATTCAGGAGGGGATCTCAAAGGTATGCTCTGTGTCACCAAAATCCTCTCTCCTGGCTGAACTTCATCCACAGGTCCATGGAATAGAGGGGCCACACACATGCCCCCCCAGGTCTAAAAAAAGGAGTATGCAGTATAAAATGGAAAGATAGATGAAACCCCAGGTTCTGCATATCAGAGCATCGTGCAGAAGTGTCTCCTGTAGACCTGATCTCCAGCATCCACCTCTCAGGGCTGGCTATCGCAGCCTGGTGGTGGCCATATTGAGCACCTATAGCCAAAAGGCAACTGCAGGAAGTTTTCTGACTTAAAATGCCATCTCCCCAAACTGCTTTCTGTTGTTTAGAAAAGAATTGAGACATTTAGTGGGGAAAACGACACCAAAGTGCAGGAGGGGATCGAGAGCTCCAGCTGCGGGGACAAACAGACGCTTTTCTTGCAGCATCCCGAGGAGGGAGCAGAAATAAATCCTCATGAATGTAGGTTTTGTAAGCAAGGAAATGGAAATTTATGGGTTTTTTTTCCAGTGACCAAAAATCATTTAACAAAGACGAGATGAAGACGGTGGGGGGGTTTTTTGTGCCGCTGTAGGTGCCGTGACAGCAAATCTGTGGGGGTGAGTCCCAACCATCACTACATTAAACAGCATATAGAGAAATAGAAGAGACATATAATAGAAGAAATATATCAAGAAATATATAGAGAGGAATTATAGAGACATTCTTGCTGTTGTCACTAGGCATGCTACAATTTGTGGTTAAAAGCTAGCCCTCAATTTTTCAGGCTGTGTCGTTTGATTTAATGGAAGATATTTATTTCTACCCCCAAACATCGCCTCTTTCATTAGTTCTTCCTCAATAAAGCACTTCTTGGTGGAGTTTAAGGAGAATTATTAGCTGTTTTTTTCTTCTAACCTCTGCTCAATAACAATCTGCTCACACAACCACAGAATCACAGAATCATAGAATCATAGAATCATNACAACCCCAACTCCCTCAATCGATCCTCATAAGCCTTATTCTCCAGGCCTCTCACCAGCTTCGTTGCCCTCCTCTGCACTCGCTCCAGCACCTCGATATCTCTCTTGTGCTGAGGTGCCCAGAACTGGACACAGTACTCAAGGTGCAGTCTCACCAGTGCTGAGCACAGGGGGACAATCCCCTCCCTGTCAGGGATTGGAACAGACTGTGAAAGATCACCCCGCGCCAGGGCGGGAACACCTGGATCAGTGGATGGCAAACACATCCTTAACTATGGAAGGAGTTTTATTTAAAGTAATACTTTTAACTCAAATTTTACATTCATACATACATACATTCATTCCTACATGGAAATAGGTGGTGAACCTTGCAGCCACATTTCCCAGGAACAAAGAAAAGCCATAGTGCTCAAATTGCTTTGATCTCCACCTGTGACAGAGCTATGAGGTGTCTGTGAGAAAGCCTGGGAGCCTTAGCTGCACCCCAGCTTTCAGAATTCACAGGTTCCACCATGAGGTTTGTGCTCGCGTGGCAGCAGAGTGTTTCTGTGTTGATCCATCAGGAAGATCCCGGCCGGCTGCTTCTTTCAACAGTCCTTGCACATAGAAAACCCCTTTTTTATTCTAATAAGGAGCTCTTTCTATACTGTTGCAGCTCATTTAAAAATACTTGGTCTTTAGGAAGCTTTTCTAAGTGGTGTCTTTACGGCCTTTCCCACCGACGCCGTTAATGAAGCCCTGTCCTTGATGAGCCTAATTATCAACTATGTGAACCCTTAAGATTTCTTCCTACCTACCTCCCAGTCCCCCCTGTATTTCATTTTCCTATCAGCATCCTTTGCACTCAACTACTTGTCTTCTTTACTGCTTGTCTTTCCCTACTCAGGTTCAACAGCCAAGGGTCATGGTCCTTTCACAACATCCCAAATAAAATCCAGCAATCCCACCTGCCAGCTTATTTTTTTCCAAACCGTGTTAGGGCCTCTCTCATCCTCTCTTGAAGACAACTTCCATCAGGGGTGTGACACACAGCTAACTGGCAGCCTGCAGTGATGCTCGTAGCACCAAGAGCTCGTTTCTGGGTTGAAACCTCTGCCATTTGCTTCACTGAGACCATGGCTTGCAATTGCTTATGAAGCAAAGAGCTGCACTTCAGCACAGGTCAAGCTGCTCAATTAACATAAATTGGGGTTGAATTAACAGATGCATTCCCAGCCTGAAGCTGCCTGGGTACCAAAGCATGGGGCAGAGCATGTAGCAAATCCTGTAAAACAAACAGGTATGAAGCAGCCTTCACCTGGAACCTTCCTTGTTTCAGGCTGTGATGCTGGTGGGCCCTTCTTAGTCTGGCTACGTAAAAAAAATAGCTTTATGCAGCTATTTGGTGGGGTGGGTGCCAAAAGAAGACACCCTCCCCCAGTCTCAGATAACCACTGAGCTTTGTTTGGTTTCTTACCAGTGGGCAAGAAGTGCAATGCGGATGGAGAGAAGCAGAGCACTGACTGAGAGGGGCACCAGTTGGATGCTTCTTCGCTGGCCGAGCCCGACCAGTTTCAGGGGCAGCTGAGGAGATGGAGCACAACCGTGGCCACAACCAGCCGTGGAGTCTGCAGCTCCCCAGGCAAGAGCCTGAGTTGCACATTTATTTTTTGATGGCCTCACAACAAACAGGAGCGTAAGGCTGTGAGAAAGGGAGAGGATGCCAGAGCAGCTGCCACCCCCAAGGTGAAGCAGGGACCCAGGCTCTCTGTGCAAGGAAGAGATATATTGTTTTTTAGCAGTTTTCCTTTCCCTTTCTGGAGAAATCAGCTTAATAAACACCTTCCCTTACCTCCTCCTTAACACTTACCTTCTGGAAATACCACATGTCTTCTCCTACCCAGCTCAGCTACCCACCTACCTTATTCATCGCAGCCCCAGATGGTTTGCTGGCTTTCTCTGTGACACTGGGCATATTTCCAGGCTGTTTAACCCCCTTTGATGAAGTATGACGTCCCCTTCATCTGGGCTGGTGTGGGGTGCTGGGATTAGACGTGGGGTTGAGGCTGTGGTGCTGGGGTTAGGGACCATGGCATCTCTTAGAGCCAAGGGGAGGTGGGTGATCTGGAGTGGGGCCAGAGGTTGTTCCCTGCATTTTTTGCCCAGGTAAAACTGCTGGAACAGCAGCTGGAGGGCCCTGGGGACAGAAGTATTACAATTCACTGCTAGATTTGGTACAAAAAGGAAGAAAATGTTCACTTTGTTGGATTAACTCTGTCATCCCTCACCTGGGACTTGCCCCTCCTGGGCTGGGCTGTCGGTGTCACCACTGCGGCCAGACGGTCCCCGGCTCCCCATTCTTGGGATGATGCTCTCCAGGACAAAGCTTCTCCAGGTGCTTGAGCAATCTTAGTTCTTGCAAAGCTGGGACATAGCATGTCCCCTCGCTGACGTTTGGTGAAGAGGGAAGCTAGAAAAAAAAATGGAAATGGGTGCAAGCATCTGTCAAGGCAAATATTTCCACTCCTTGCTCGGACATGTCAGATCTTGTGAGCTCTCTGCCCCCTACCTGGAGGGTGCTGAGGGGGACGCCTGGGGGCTTATTGCCCAAATCCAAGCCCAGATAACCTAGATGATATTGGGGGAAAAGAGTGCAACAGCAGTGCCATGTGGCTTGGAGAAATGACCTCCCAGAAGCAGCACAATGTGGGTCCCCCATGGAGTATCACAGGGAGCTGGTCACCCCAAGAATTTAACTGCTGGGACAGCAGAATTTAACTGGAAGAGGGTAGTTTTGCTGGGAAAGGTGACACTCTCTCTAACCTCCTGAAGTCCATGTGTATGCAGGGTTTTACCGTCAAGGATGAAGGATGGGACTTGCTTTATGGGTGCAATGTGGGGTGACCTGGAGGAGTTCTGGGGAGTCCTGTACACAATCCACTCCCTCAGCCACCTGCACGGAAAACAGCGAGGACTGCAAGAGTCCAGGCAAAATCATCTTGCACTTTGCTGACCCGATGTGGTCTAACCAAGGATTTGGCCATGGTCAGAGCTGGTTCCCTGTCTCTGAGCCAGGGTGGGATATCGAAAGCCTCAAAGTGCGATGTGACACACCAGCAAGTGCTCATAAGAAGCTGAGGCTTCAGCAGGTCCCATGCCAGGGAAAGGGCCTTTGTGCCTTTTCATGCGCCAAGAGACACGGCTTGCAGGCAGCGGGAGATCACACAAACACATCTGGGAAGGGCTCAGACTCCCAGGAGCCACTGAACGTTGTATAATGCAAACATTTAGGGTGTGAGAAATACCTGTTTAAGGGAATTTCTGATGGATTCTTAGGCACTGATACGTCCAGGGAGGGCCAGCTTGAGCCAATGGGGAGGGCTGTGTCCTACTGGCCACCATCTCACCCTGCCCTCCCCCGGGCTGGTGTTGGGCTCTTACAGCGAGTCAGGGCAGGGACAGACCTTTCCAGGAGCTCAGTGGTTTCTCACCTGGGGAAGCATCTCCCTGCCCCAGGGCTGCAGGAGCACTTATGTGGGGTGAAGAGGCAAGTCTGCACTCGAGGTGGGTTTCTCTGAACATATGTGAGCCAGGCTGCTGAGACAAAGAAGGTCATTGAAAAAGATGACAGCAGGGTGGGGACCAGCAGCAGGACATGTTTATAAATATGTAAAGGGTGAGTGTCAGGAGGATGGAGCCAGGCTCTTCTCGGTGACATCCAATGATAGGACAAGGGGCAATGGGTGCAAGCTGGAACAGAGGAGGTTCCACTTGAATATGAGGAAAAACTTCTTCACAGTGAGAGTGACTGAACCCTGGCAGGAGCTGCCCAGGGAGGTTGTGGAGTCTCCTTCTCTGGAGACATTCAAAACTCGCCTGGACATGTTCCTCTGTGATGTGCTCTGGGTGTTCCTGCTCTGGCAGGGGGTTGCACTGGATGATCTTTCAAGGTCCCTTCCAATCCCTGACATTCTGTGATTCTGTGATTCTGTGACATTGTGTCCCGGCAAGGCCCAGCCCCACTGAGGTGGTCACATCCCCCAGGCCCACTGCTCACCCTTCACACTACCAAGCTGCAAACAAGAAGATATCATTTTTTCTGAGGTTTTTTTTGGGGGGAGACCAGGTTTGGGTTTTATTTTTATCCCCCAGCAATGCCCATGCAAAGCTATAGTGCCTTGTGTGTGTTACAGGAGCACGTGTTGGAATAAGGTTTAGCGGGGGTGAGGCTTCTCCACTGCCTTAGGGAGCTGCTGGAGATACAGCCTGTTCCCACTCGTATCAGCAGATATTTATAGATACAGATGTTTCTCGAGCAGCAGGGTTCAAGCTTGATTTTCTTATTTAATTTATTATTTTATTTTAATTTTTACTCCCTGTCTTCTTTTGCATCTCCCCTTTGCTCTTCAATGCAATACTGGTGGTGGAGAAATAAACTGGGAAGGCAGGTTGGGGTGCCCCTCGGCCCCTGTGCAAGGATTGGGGCACCTTCTCAGAAAGCCACAAACCACAGCTGGCAGCCAGGCCGGGTCCCAGCGGGCTCTGCCCCCAGGTGTTGCAGCTGGGCAATGTCTGAGGCAGCAATAGCAGACCGCTTTCACCCGCTGGAATCTGGGGGGAACGATTCCCTGAAGGCAGAGAGGGGGCTGAGCATGAGTCCGAGTCACCTGGGGCACCCCCAGTGTCCCTCCTGCATCAAACCTCCCCAGGCATCAGACCAGGACCGCTCGGTCCACGCTTCTGCAAAACAAAATGGGGATGTTTGGGGCAAACTGGTGTTGGGCCGCTTGCTCAGCCCTGGAACTGGGATTTCTTTTTCCCCTCTTTCTCACCTACTCAGGGCAGGGCTCACCCCAAATGCTGTGAGGCTCCACCAGGCTCACACACCCTACAAGGAGCACTCACATACGATGTTCGACCCCCCCAACCCTCCCCAAACTGAGCCAAGCAGACATCATTTCGCTGCAGCTCTGCCTACTCCTCCAGCTCCTTTAACCCCACTGATTCCTCAGCATCTTCGTACTCCAAGAGTGTTGGTTGAACTTCTTGTGGTGGATAAAATAAATCCATGCCTCGGGAGGGGCACAGCGTTCAGAGCTGCTGCCCCTGCCTCCAAGCTTCGTCTTTCAGAGGTTGGGCAGTGCCTGTGCTCCAGAATTAAATATACATGCTCTGTGGTCCGTGTGGGAGGCATTAGTGGCTCCAGATGCGGATCATGGGGCTCTGTGTGGCACTGTAAATATGCTGGAAGTCCAATTTGGATTTCCCCAGGTGCCTCATTTAAATGATTTATATAAACTCTTCCCCCTCCTCTTTTGAGCAAGCCAGTTTGGCTGCTGCACCATGTGTTAATCCCATGAATAAAGTAAATTAAAAAAAAAGGGGGAGACCATGTTTATCCACCAGTTAAATAGTGCTGTGGAGTTGGGAATTGCCTGGAGACCGGGAAGGGCAGGGAAACAGTTTGGGACTATGGCTGCCCCATCATGTGGACATGGGCATTGCTGGGGGCTTTCTTTTCTGCTGGAGCTGTGCTAAACTCCTTGATGACACCAGCAGCTCCAGGAAGGCACCTTTCCCATCCCTGACTTAAAAATCAGTTTAATTTGGCAACACAGTGATCACAGTTATGTTTTGCCAAGCGAGCTGTTGAGTGACTCTGCCCAGGTTCCCCAATTTCCCACATTAGCTTTATTTTGTGCCATATTCTGAGGTACACACACTCTAAGGGAGAGGAAATTGGAGTAATTAAAGCCACATTGATAGATGGTGCTGGCCTCTGGATTTCTGGGCCTGATCCTGCTCTCCAGGCTGGGCTGTGACCCGGGAGCAGGATGGGGAGGGACGGGGCAGGGGCTGGGGGCTGGCACCTGAGCCCTGTTTTCTGCTGAGCAAAAGATAACAGATGTTGGTTGATGAATTATTCAGCCAGAAAATGAGAAGGGAAAAGGGCCACTCTGCTTTTGAAAGAAGGCTGCTGCAAGTGCCACAGGCTGGCCCCATGTCCCCAGACAGACCATTTGCTGAAGCCTAGAAGACCTGGAGGGTAAGGATGCTCTCTAAAGCGGACATACCTTCGAGACACCCTGTGGCTCATCACCATGAGAAGATCTGGAGCAACCAGAACCTGCATGTGTTTCTTAAATACCCAGTTATTTACCCAAAAAGTACAACTGCCAGTGCTGTATGTGGACATTTCCCTTTGGAAGTGACAGGCAGAAGAAAAGGGAAGTTTTTAGTCCCTTACTGACTCTGTGCCAGTTGTGCACCCTCCATGTATACAAGCTCTCCTTAGTGCATCCCTTTGCCATCAGACGCACGACCAAAGTGGTCAGGGAATCCCAGGTGGAGCTGGGGGCTCTTTGGCAGCAGGTTGTGACCCTGAACATCCAGGCTGACAGTCCCCACAGGATGCTCCCTGCAGCCTGTCCCATGGCCTCGGGGAGCCCAGTGGAAATGCCCAGAAGACACTAGGGACAACTGGACATCTGGACACTCGCTAATAAGCAAACACAGAACAGACACCACTCTCCTTTCCCATGACAAGGAGGGGATTGTGAGGCCCAGACTCAACTTGGTGCCTCTGCCTCTCACTCACGTCATGGCCTGGGGATGTTTTTGCCATCAGGATGTCTTTTCTTATTTATTTCTTTGCTTTCAAATATCATAGAATCATAGACTCCTTTGGGTTGAAGGTACCTTAAAGATTGTCTTCTCCACCCCCTGCCCTGGGCAGGGACACCTCCCACCACACCAGGTTGCTCCAAGCCCCCTCCAACCTGGCCTTGAACCCCCCCAGGTTTGGGGCACTCACAGCTTCTCTGGGCAACCTGGGCCAGGTTCCACCACCCTCACAGAAGAGTTCTTCCCCAGATCTCACCTCAAACTCTCCTCTTTCAGTGTCAAACCCTTCCCCTTTGTCCTATGGCTTCCCTCCCTCCACCAAGAGTCCCTTCCCCCATCAAGAGTCGCTTTCCCTCTAGATGGGGCATAGGGATGGGATGGGGCATTCAGGATCTCCCAGGGCTTGAAATCCTACTTGGGATGCTCTGCAGCTGGATGAACATCATATTGTACATAAATCCAGTTGGATGGGATAGTGGCATCATACAGGCACCAACCCACCACAGTCATACAGGCAATAACCCATCACAGGCAGGTTTTTCTCTGCTTGGTGGCTTGGTGGAACAGCCAGAGTCACCCCAAGTTGCCCTGCCTCAGTCTCCTTAGTTGTTTTGGGGGTACAATGAGTGTATTTGCTAGTGGTTTGAAACAATCCCTTCAACAAAACAGCAAGTGAAGATTATTCTTATTTCAATAAATGATGGATAGGAGGTATGGCATGAAGAGAGATCTTGAAGCAGATCCTTGTGTAGTCAGACCTTCCCAAGCCGGGGTAACAAGGACTTTTGCTGCTTGCTGGTGGGTGATTCCAGCAGTGCCACTCTGGAGCTGTTTGGGTGCAACTGGAGAGACGAAAGAAAGAACAAGGATTTCTTGTTTCAGAGAAAATCCCAGGGACAAGGCAGCATTTCAGTGGCAGCTGGAGTCATGCTGTTGGCTCAGCTGGAGACTTGTCTTCAGCGGGACACCCTGCTCCCGTGCCACCCAGTTGCTGCTGTGTCACTGCTGGGACCAGAGCAGGTGCTGCCAGTTCTCCAGACCCATCCTCACCTTCACAGAGGCTCCTGGGCTGGGGATGCCATTCAGGAGCCAAGGGCACATTTCATGGAGCCAGTGCCTTGGTTTTGTCTCATGTTGACCTGCTCTGGTTGGGCATTTCATGAGGAGCTGGTGCAGATGAGCACCACAGCTGGTGGTTACAGCTGCAGTGGGTGCAGTGGTTTTCTGCTCTCCTGAAAGGTGGGAAATGCACAAGGCAAAGTTCCTCAGGGTGCAGAAGACTTGATGAAAGATACAGGACTCGGGATGCAGAGCAGGGTGAGGTGTAGGAGGCAGGGCATGGTGCAGGAGGAAGGATACAGGATGGGGGATGGAGGGTACATGGTGCAGACTGAAGGGTGGTACAGGGTCCAAGCAGAGGGGTGCAGGGTGAGCAATGCAGGGTACAGGAGAAAGGGTGCAGGGCCACAGGGCACAGGATGGAGGGTGGAGGGTGAGAGATGCAGGGTGCACAATGTGGGATGCAGGGTGCAGATTCATAGAATTATTTTGGTTGGCAGAGACCCTTGGGATCATGGAGTCCATCCATCAGCCCCACTCTACAAGTTCTCCCTACACCAGATCCCTCAACACCACATCTCATCGACTCTGAAACACAGTCAGGGATGGGGACTCCACCACCTCCCTGGGCAGCCCAGTCCAGGCTCTGACCACTCTTGCTGGGAAGAATTCTTGCCTCATGGCCAGCCTANGCCGTCTTCAGCTGCTTTTCAACCAGCACCCCCAGGTCTTTTCTGCCAGGCAGCTCCAGCCACACTGCCCCAAGCCTGTAGCCATCCATGGGGTTGCTGTGGCCCAAGTGCAGGACCTGGCACTTGGCCTTGTTGAAGGCCATGCCATTAACATTGGCCCATTGGATGGAGGGTGCAAGGTGAGGGATGCCGGGTGAGGAATACAGGATGTGGAGTGAGCAATGCAGGGTGAGGGATGCTGCCTGAGGGGTGCAGGGTGAGGGATGTGGGACGTGGGATGCGGGGTGCAGGGCGTAGGGTGCAGGATGGAGGGTGCAGGGTGAGGGATGCCGGGTGCAGGATGGAGGGTGCAGGGTGAAGGATGCCGGGTGCAGGATGCAGGGTGCAGGGTGAGTTACTCTGGGTGCCGCAGCACGTACTACCAGCACCACCTCGTGGCTGCGCCGGCCCCGACCCGGCTCAGCACCGCCCGGCCCTGCCCGACCCTGCCTGCGGGCGGGACCCGGGAGGTCCAGTGCCCATTCCCAGTCCCCTCCTGTTTACCCAGAGCGAGCCTGGCCACGGCGATGGGCTGGCTCGCTGCTCCAGCGCTGGGCTGAGCCGGGAGCCTGTTCCCGGGGAGCTGCGGCTGGGGTGGGCAATGGGCACCCATCACCTCCCATGGACCTCAACAGGATGGGTACCCCGCCATGGGGCTCACCCCATCCCCATCTGCCCCTGGGCACAGCATGCCCCCCTGTGCTGTATGCACCCCACCACCTTGTGCACCTCAACAGGTTGTGTTCCCCATTTGTGCACCTCACTTTTCTTGCCACCACCATCACCTGCCCAAAAGCCCCAAAGACACTGCCCTCCCCCACAGTGTCTCTTGGGGTGCCACAGGCTGGGGTTGAGAGCTCCAAGCCACTATGCCCCAAAGCGATGCCACCCCTGCCTGTGCCCGCAGGGTTGGTGCCTTCACCCCAGCATTCAGGCTGTTTAATACATCTCTCTTCCTCCCCCTCTGGCACACCCAGCACATCAGGAAAAAACCCAGAAGGACAAATCTGGCAGGTTTATTCCAAAGAATAATATTAACAAGGGGCCAGGCCAGTGCAGCCTGCAGGAAACCCCAGCTGTGCTCAAGCAAGGACCTGTTCTCCCACAGGAATGGGAGGGCAGATCCTCTGAGGAACTGGGGCCACCACTTAAGGCTGAGTGGATGCAGTGGGACAACTGTCTCCAGCCACAAATCCCAGAGCCTCGTTTTCCTGTGGCTGTTTCAGGAGGCAACATCAGCCAGGTCCTGAGTCCCGACACATAGCTGGTGCCCAGAGCTCCTCCAAAAGGCACCACAGTTCCAGGGCACCAAAGCAAGACAACAGCAGCCAGTGAACCCCAAACCCTCTTAAGACAAGGCAGTGGTGTCCACTTGGAGAAGAGGGTATGAGGGCACCACCAAAGGCACTAGACAAATGCGGAGATAATAGGAGCTATAAAACCATCCCCAAGTCTTTCTCAGCCCTTGCTGATTTTCCCTGCTTGGCACTTCATCCCTTTCAGATTAAAACAGAAGATCTGCATGAAAGCACAACCTGGCATAGCTGCTCCTGCATGCAAAACACGAGGCTAAGGCAGAGCTGGGGTTGTCTCCAGTCTTGAGGGACAAGGCTGTAGTTGCTCCGACCTGGCAGTGGGATGCCTGAGGCCACCTCAGCTGAAGTCCCGGTCCAGCAGCACCAGTGGAGCCACCAATGTCCAGAGGTAAAGCAGAAGCCCAGCCCAGCTGGAGCAGATCTTCACCCACACGGCCGTCCAGGAGTGCACCATCACCTGCAAGTTCTCATCTGGCCTGAAAGAGCAAACACACAGCTGGCACCCGTCACTGTGCATCAGGGGTGGCATCCCCCTGCGCAACCCGGGCAACCATGCCAGGGAGGGATGGAGGCTGTGAGCATCGAGCCTCGAGCCCTGGGTGCAAGGCAAAGAGAGTGGAGGAGCCCTGTCCATACAGCCACGCAGCTCCCTGCAGCTCCTCACAGCTCACCCCAGGGATGCAATCCCAATGTTGCAGCCTACAGCACCCTGGAGACCAGGGACCTGCTCCCCCCACATCCCAGAGTATCCCTGGATGCAGTCTGGGGAGGGACTCTTGATTGGGGAGGGGAGCTGTAGGACGAGGGGGAAGGGTTTGACACTGAAAGAGGAGAGATTGAGGTGAGATCTGGGGAAAAACTTCTCTCCTGTGCAGGTGGTGAGAGCCTGGCCCAGGTTGCCCAGAGAAGCTGTGGCTGCCCCATCCCTGGAGGGGTTCAAGGCCAGGCTTGAGGGGGCTTGGAGCAACCTGAGCTGGTGGGAGGTGTCCCTGCCCAGGGCAGGGGTGGGACTGGATGGGCTTTAAGGTCCCTTCCCACCCAAAACATTCTATGATCCTGTACTGCAGCCAAGGATGCTGCAGCAGGGGGGTGGTGAGCCCAGACACAACCCTGTGCCACCTAAAATTAGTTAACGCTGATTAGAGCACGTGAAGTGGAATTGCACACAGACACGTGGCAGTGAACAGCTCAGCTCAACAGGAAAGCAGGGAGGACACCAGGAGAAGGGGCTGCAGAGGAAGGTAGACAGTGCTCAATTCCTCAGGGGAGTACTGCCCACCTGGACCAGTTGGTGAGGGTCATCATGATGTAGAGGGAAGCCAGGAGGAGGCAGAGGTGGAAGAAGGTGTAGTTGTAGGCCACACCATCCTGCTCATTGTCATAGGCGTGGTGCAGCCCACTCTCCATGGCCCCTGCATCGCCCCCTGCCCCGGCCACACTCTCCTCTGTCAGCATCAGCTTGTTGACCTGGGGGTGGTCTGAGGAGCGGATGCTGCGGGCAGAGGGACAGCAGGATCAGGGCTGCCCCCCAGCCCGAGTTTGCCTCCCCCACGCCCACCCGACCTGGGGTGACTTGTGGGCCATCTCTGGGAAAGGCAGGGCAGTTTGAGGGATGCAACTTGTGCAGACACCCCCTAAAAACCAGGACCCTGACCCCACATGGCGGTCTGCCTGTGTCCTTGGGGACCAGGACAGCTTTGCAAGAGCCATTTAGTAACAAAAATCCTGGAGCAAGCTGTGTCCTCCCTCTAGCACCACCCTTCCCTAAAAGCCACCCGACGCCTCTCTGCTCCAGGCAGGCAGAGGGATGATGCAGACCCCAGGGACATGAGCCTGATGTCCCTGTCCTCACCTGATGAAGAGGGTGCAGAGGATGAAGATGACCAGCCCCACAATGCTTGGGGCGTCCCACCAGGTTGTCAGAGGCTGCGTGGCCATCGCTGAGTCAGTGTTGTTCCTCACCAGCAGCATGGGATTACAGGCCGGGGCTATTGGGGGACACACAGGGGGTTCAGCACCGTCCCCCAGCCCCTAGAGATGATGGGAGCACAAAGCACCCGTCCCAGTGTGTGGTCCTGCCCCATGCACCCCATCCCAAACCCACATCCTGCTTACTGGGTACATTGGCCAGGGTGGACCAGGTGATGAAGATGGTGTAGAGGGTGATGAGGGATGCCTGCAGCAGCCCCGAGTGCGGCTGAGCATCCTGCAAACACAACAGTGGGCGCTCAGGGCTGGTCCCCTACCCTGTCGTGACAGGACCACCAGTCTCCGTGTGCCCCCCATGCCACCTCACCTGGATCTTGGGCAGGATGGACACAGCAGAGACGATGAGGCAGAGGATGAGATTGATGCTGATGAGGACCTTGCCCTCCGTGCAGCCCTTGGGCTTGGTGTAGTAGACGTAGAGCAGGACTATGGCCGCAATGGAGGCAGCGTAGAAGATGAAGGTGACGATGCAAAGGGCTGGGGGACAAAGCAAACAGGGAAGAGGCAAGAGCAGAGCCCTGTGTTCCCACCCTCAGGAAGAGTGTTGCCACATCCCTAAGCCCTCTGCCAGCTGTACCAACCTGCGTACCAGCCCTTGGCGTTGCTCTCAGCTGCATTGCGCAACCACAGCTGGCTCCAGGAGTGGGCAAAGTCGATGAGAAGGATGAGCTGGATGAGGATGAAGAGGAAGGAGCCAACCACACCGAAGTAAAACCAGACTTGAGGGGAAGAGAAAAAACAAGTAAGAGCAAGGATAACAAGAATTTAGCAATGGAAGTGGCCCACAGCCCTAGGTTTAATCCTGTGCTGACGGTTAACCCAGAGATGAGGAGGACAATGGGGGCAGCTCCTCACCTGAGGTGAAGGCACCATCAGGGATGTAGAAGGCCCCCACCGTGATCCCCACCAGCAGCAGGAACTTGAAGAACCAGAAGCTGCAGGAAAAAAGAGGAGGCTTGGTCTGCAAGGGGGAGCCCAGCGGGGAAGTGGCTCTCTTCCCCCACCCCAACATCCACCCCCAGAGATAAACACTCACCCGTTCTGCACAGCGGCTCGTGGGTCCTTGCTGCTGCGCACACACACCATGATTGCAGCAAAGAAGAAGAAGAAGGCTGCCATGGCGAAGCCCATGCGGTACACAGCTTTATGGCCCAGGAAGCTGCCACAGTTGATGGGGGTCTGGACCCCCGGGACCAACCCAGTGCCTTCACAGAAGCCGGGGAGCTGCAAAGGCGGTGGGAAGGTGAGCATCCCATCAACCCACCATGAGCCCTGGTGCCACCAAAAATGGGCATCACTGCTCCAATGCCACCCATAAAGCAAGTAGTTGGCCTGCAGTGGGGTGACAGGGGTGACACGCACCCTGCAGGTCAGTGGAAAGCTGGAATAACACCGGCATTTCCCAAAAAGCCTTGTCCAGCCTTTGCTTTAGCTCAGCTGCAGACCTCAGCCTCCTGCATCTGAAGTCCCGTCTCCATGACTTGCAAGTGACTTGGCCACTTGAACCCCAAAAACAGTAAGAAAGACACTTTCCTGGGAGACATTTCAGAAAACTAGATAATGTATGGAATTATCCCGCTGCATTTTCCCCTCCCTGGAAATCTGGGCTCAGTAACATCTTCTCCCAGTGCAATGCTCAGGGAAAAAGGAAGAGAAGCAACATCCTACCCTAAAAATTCACTTTCTGATTCAGCTGCGCATACCCAGTGTGAGCTAAACCTCTTCCCCATGGTGACCAAGCCCCAGCAACTTCCAGGAGTTGTTTACCTTGTGCAGCTCCTTCTCCACACCAGGGGTTATCATAATGATGGACACCAGGGTGCCGAGGAAGAGGAATAAGGTGAAGAGGAGGCGGGAGATGGTGGAGCTCTTGGAGGAGGGGCAGCAGCCGCAGAGCAGGCATGGCGCTGAGCCGCAGAGACAGGACACCTGCAACGAAAACATCCCCGTGTCAGAGGGGTCAAAACTGGTCCAAAATCACGTGCCCAGGTTGAACTGTAAGGAGATCTCCCAGGAATCCACACTGCTGTGCTGGGAGCTTTGCTCAGAACTCCTCTCCAGCCATCGTGGCAGCCCATGGGATTTCACGGAAATGGCCCCAAATCCCTCCCAAAAGTTGCTGATAAACAAAAGAGCTGCAGGAACAGGTTCACTGCAATAACTAACTTGGAAAATGACACCAAGAGTCCTGAAGACACCCTCATCTTCCTTTTTGGCTCCCCAGGAACTGCAGGCAAAACAAGGGTCTGGCCAAAACAAAGCCCAAACCCACAGGAGCCTCCTTTCTTTACCACATAAAGAGTTTGCAGAATAATTTCAGGCTACCTTTTCAATCTGATACAGGATAGGGAAAACACTGATCCCGGTATCATGGAGAAACAATCTTGTTCTGTCATCCTTCCCCCTGTCCAAAGGCCACTTTACAGGTGGGGAAAATGAGGCACAGCATTCCTGGGAGCCTGCAGTGGATCCGGTATCATGGAGAATATCGGTATCATGGAGAAACTATCTTGTTCTGTCATCCTTCCCCCTGTCCAAAGGCCACTTTACAGGTGGGGAAAATGAGGCACAGCATTCCTGGGAGCCTACAGTGGATCCTGGCTTCCCAAATCCAGCACTGGCAGTGCTGCTGGATGCACCCTCTCTCCAGGGACTCCCATTGCCGTTGCCAGAGCTGGGAACCATAAAACACCAGTTTAAGAAAAACCTTACTGCCTAGCAAAACGTTGATGGGGGTTCCCTGCACAAGGATTGTGCAGAATTAGGCTTGGAGAGAGAAAAAGGAATTTTTTTTTTTATTAAAGTATATTCTGAGACTTCCTTGGCTCCTGGAAAGCACCAGGAGAGGAGCATCAGGAAGAGGCTGTTTGCGTCCCAGCAGAAGGGCAGGGCTGGGTTGAGTTGGGTTGGGTTGAGCTGAGTTTTGCTGCTCTGGTATACACTGTTCTCACCAGTTTGCCCAACAATGTAGATATTTCACCCCTTTATTTAATACCCACAAGGTATGGGAGTGCCCCAATCATTTGTCTCAGAAGAAGAACAGCTGCAGATTTTGCATAACTGGTTTTACAGCCCGTGACAGGGCCAGAATGTGGGGTTCAGCCAGAGCCAGCCCTGGCTGTGGCATCCCTGATCTGGATGGGCAAGATTTTCAGCCTCTTAATCCCCTGCACCACTTGTGGGGTTTCCCTGCTCGCTGTCACATTGTGAAACCCCAATTTCCCAAAGCGGGGTGAAGTTGGAGAATAAATAGGATGTTTTCAGACAAGAGAACTGAAGAAGCTTTTTGGGGTGGCCTGTCACTGCTGGGTCACTAATCCAAGCAGAAGGTCCCATGTTGAATATCTGGGGGAAGAATAGGGGAATAAGGTGTCTCCTGGGTTTGCATGCTCAGGAATTACCAGGGGTTGGTTGGGGAATCAAAACCAGTATCTCACATCCAGGCAAAGCAGGTGGTGATGCCTCCGCTCGCTGGCTGCTGAACCAGGAGCCAGTGTTGACCCCACGTAAGTCAACAGATGGGCTAAAGTGCTAAATAAAACCTCAAAGGACCCCAAAAATAAATTCCCAACTTCCCAGCTCTGCCCTAATCCCCATGGTGTGAATAGGAACAGTGGGCCTCTCAGGACAGACAGCCCCAGCACTGCAACAGCAAAATATACACCAGGTCCTCCAAGTCCTCTAGACTAGGGGAAATTTCAGGCCATTTCCCTCTTTATTTTTCTTTTTTAATGCCTGACTGAAGCCCTTGCAAGCTCCAGCTTCCCCTCTCCCATACCCCAGCCCAGGGAGAATGAGAAATCCCCGATCAGAGACCAACAGAATTTACATATACGTGGAGTTGGTTTAAAACTCCACAGCTTTGCCTTCCCATGTTTTCCGAATATTTTTAGAACATAGAACAGTTTGGGTTGAAAGGGACCTTAAAGATCATCAAGTTCCAACCCCCTGCCCTGGGCAGGGACACCTCCCAACAGACCAGGTTGCTCAAAACCCCATCCAGCCTGGCCTTGAACCCCTCCAGGGATGGGATTTCTGGAGCTCAAGTTCATTCTCAAACCCACTTATTTCAAAACCCAAAGCATCGGGCATTTTTAACTCCTGTATCAGAGCCAGCTTCTGCCCAGGAAATCCTGTGACCGCCTCTGGTCCTCAGTGAAGTACTTTCCCTTTATTTCCAAGCAAACTTGATTGATTTATTTTGCTTTCAATACTTTGTTTCTTCCCTTTGAACAGCTCTTCCTCTCCTGCACTTGAGACCCATCAGCTGGCCAGATGCACTATTAAGGGATGTGCGTGTGTGGTGTGTTTATTATGCCCAGCAATCAATATTAATACTGTTCAGTATCAACCCAAACATACATTTCTTGTTGCTAATTTAGTGTAAAAAATGTACAGAAAAGAAAAGAAAAGCAGATGTTGAGGTGCTGTGGGAGCAGGACATGGAACCCACAGCTCCCTCATCAGGAATGCTCAGGGATGCTCATGCATGATCACTTTCACACACCCAAATCCCTAAAGGTGGCTTTGAATTTCTTTTTTTAATGCAATTAGATGACTATTTGAGAAAAATCACCTCCTTCCTGATTTATTCCTCCCAGCCCCATGTCCCAGCCTCCCCATAGGTTTCTGCTGAGCTGCCGGTACCCACAGGAGATGGGGTGGGTGACAGAGCCTTGGCATCCCACACAGACCCTCATCCCACATCTCCAGGAGCTCCTCAAGGGACACCACTCCGTGCTTTCCACTGGAAAGCAGGAAAAATGGCCTTTGATTAAAGACTGCTTCCTTTCAGGCTCATTAAATGCATCATTTGCACAGAAATGCATTTGAAATGTGTCAGCAATGCTGTATTTCCCCTACAGATCAAAGAAAAAATAGAGAACAACAACAAAAATCCCTTTTAATGCAGAATTACTGCATTATTTGACCTGACCTGGCAAAGAAGCTTAGTTAACCCTCAACCCTGAGCACACCGACACCCTCAGCTCCTCTCCTTTCAGCGCCAACTGAAGCAAAAAGCACCAGCCCCAAAAATCACTAAAATGGGCCCAGAAAATCGTGAGGTTTGTTGATGTTTCAGAGGTTGTTGGGTGTGGTACTTCAGCCCCACATCCAAGCAGCACCAAAGACCTGCAGGAGGCACAGCCTTGGGTACCACATTTTCCCCAGGCTTGGGGCAGGTGGAGGGGGGTGAGGGGGTGTCCGTGGTGGTGGAGCAGGATGAAGGGAAACCCTCGCTCCACGTGCAGCATCCAAACCCTGACCCCTGGGAAAGCTGCAGCTGGATGAAGGAGCTTCCAGGATGAGGTTTTGGGGAGCCTGTGGCATCTCCAGAGCCTGACGGAGGTTTATTTTCAAGGATGACTCTTACAGGGTTGTCCCTGTCTGAGCACCTTTGCAAAAGGAACAGATCCCTCCTGCCACGTGTGCTAACCTGACCTGCTGCCTGGGCACCACTCAAATTCAGCCTTTTTTCTTTAAAAATCAAATGGGTTGAGAGGAAGGAAAGCCCTCCTACATTAAGGACCTGCTCTGGTACGCCTCCTCTCCTAGGCACCCGTGAGTGTGAATGTGGGCAACGGCCAAACAGCAGGATGGAAAAAGTCAAGGGAGGAAAGCGGCCACAGCGGAAGAGTGGGGGATTAATGAGGAAGCATTGGTTTTCAGCCGTTGCAGGCGAAAGATTTCCAGTTTCACTATCAACTTCCTCATTAAATCTAGCTCGTCTGCAGCACAACTCACACCTACAGGCTGCTGGGCCTCCCCACCCCGCGACTGAGCACGGCTGGAGATGGACAAGCGCTGTCTGCCCAGGCCAACACGGGGGAAATGCAACAACATGAGTCCTCCTACATCACCTCAACTACACCAAACCAACCCTACCACCCCAACAACACCAACCCAACTAGGCCAACCTTGACACTACCACCCCAACATCAATCCAACTACATCAGTTCACCCAAACCACCACCTCAACCCAACTACACCAATTCAACCCCACCACCCCAACAACACCAACACAACTAGGCCAACCTCGACACTACCACCCCAACACCATCAGTTCACCCAAACCACCACCTCAACCCAACTACACCAATTCAACCCCACCACCCCAACAACACCAACACAACTAGGCCAACCTCGACACTACCACCCCAACACCATCAGTTCACCCAAACCACCACCTCAACCCAACTACACCAATTCAACCCCACCACCCCAACAACACCAGTCCAGCTACACCAGCCCAACCACACCAGCCCCAACACCACCAGCCCAATACCACAGCTCCTGCAGCCACCCTCACCCTGGCAAACCCAGCGAGGCAGAGACTGAGTCAACCAAAAGCAATGCTGAGCAACCGGTCTTTATCTCCTGTTAAATTAATGACCCTGCTGGTTAATCAGTACCAAACCCCCAGGGTCAGGCCCAGGCATGTCAGGCAGGTGACTCTCACAACTGGTAGGTAGCTTTGCACGGGGACAAGGAGGCTGATACAGTCCCCATGAGGTCCCCAAACCATGCTGGGGGGAGAGCTGCACACACCCCTGGGGTTTGCTTTGGCCTGGGCAAGCTTCTGCTGGCAACCAACACCGTGCCCCAAGGCAGGCCGCTCAGGAGGACCACACGGGGGTGGTGGGCAGCACCTGGGGAATTGCTGGGGGCAGAGAATGAAATGTTTCTTGGCCGGTGAACAGACAGTAGAGTGTTAACGGGACTGTGATGAAGGCTCGGATCCTGCTTTTGTCAAAGGGTGTAGGCTGACCAGAGGGAGTTAGTTCGGATCTTCTTATTAAAAAACCAGAAAACCATAGACTGGGGGGAGTTGTTTGATTTTGGGGATGGTGTGGGCTTTTTCTCTTCCCTGACTTTTCCAATACCTATCCATAAGGAAAGGTAGCAGATGTGTGGCAGACCAGCCTCCACACAGACTTAGGTTTCAAAAGCACCTCTTCATTAAACCTCCAAAACTTTGGGGTCAAGTTGTGAAACCAGACCCGTTTCCAGGTTTCTAGGCCAGCGGCTCCCAGGCTGGTTCAAGCCTTGCCCTGGCCTCATGCCCGCAGGTGAGGCAATGCCAGGAACGGCAGCGCTGGCCATTGGCGTCACCGGGCACGGCACCCGGAGTCACAGCCAGACCCTGCCTGCCCTGAGTCATGGCACCCCACACAGAGCCCCCACCCACACACCTGGACCCCTGGCTGGTGCAGGAGCCACAAGTAACCTGGCTCCTCCTCGTACTCTATCACCAACCCCCTGCTCTGGGGCTCGGCAGTGGGTTGGGATGGAAGTGTCAAGGCAGGGTGGCCTGGACCCCCTTTGCCCCCCGGGTGCACTACTGCCCCAGCTGCCCGCATCCCCCGATTGCACTGGGGTGCACCACCCTGGGCACCCAACCTCTTGGGGGGGAAGTGTCCCCTCCTTCCCCTCAGACACAGCGGGGTGCATCACCCGGGGGTCCCCTGCAACCCCCACGTACACAGGATCTCATCTCCTCGGGTGTTCTCTGCATCCCCCTCAGGCACAGCGGGGCACATCCTCCAATCCTCCGGCGGGTCCCCTGTATCCCCCCGGGCACACACGGCCCAAGCTCCGGCCTTCCCTTGGATCCACCCCCCCCGTGTCTCCTCTGCCCTTCCCGGGCTGTACCGAGGCACATCCCCGGGGTGTCCCTCCCAATTGCCGGGGCCTCCCCTCAACCCTCCTCCGGACCCGCAGCCACCAGCGGGGCCGCGCCCCCTCTGCGGCGCTGGGAGCTGGCGCGGGCCCGCTCCCCTCCCGGTCCTCTCCGCTTCCCTCCCGGTCCTCTCCGCTCCCCTCCCGGTGCCCGGGCCGGCGGACACTCACGCAGCTGAGCAGGGAGCAGACGCCGAGACAGGCCCCCATCGTGCGG
>VZTM01033004.1:0-11065 GCA_013400555.1 Jacana jacana
TGTTTTGTGTAACAACCAGTAAGAGTAGGAAATAGCTGTAATCACAAGGAATACATTTTGACTACAATCAATTTCTGCTTGTGAAGTCTGCATGACAGATGAAGATCAAATTGCTGGTACACGTAACAACCTGAGAAGAAAATAGTCCCATTAAAATATTTTGCCAACGTTCATAAACCAATGCTTCCCAGAACTCCATCCCTGTCAAGTAAATAACTTTTTGTTTCCTATTAAATACGGGGAGTACAGGTTACTATGGTGATCAACAGAACACAGAATAAACTCTGATTCATCGTAATTGCCACATGCTAGAGGAAAAAAAAAAAATATCTGAACGTTATCTTGCAGTTTCAAGCTGGATCTCTGAAAAATATTATGAGAATATAAAATGAATTTATAATGTCCAAAAACACTGGGAGAAGTATGACAAAAATTAAAGTGTTGCAGCAGTGTGCCCCTTCAAATAAAAGTGTTTCAGGTCTGAAACATTTTAAAACTCATGATCACAAACCGTAGGGGGTTTTGTCCCTTTATTCTAATCAATGAAATGTATAGAACTGTGACAGCTGCAAAGACCTGTAGAGCAATGCTATGGGTCACACTGTCATGCACATACATCATCTGGGTCATAGACACCCTTGCCTTTGCCTGTGGTACACTTTCAGTGCCCAGTGGCTTTCAGTCCCATTTAATCTGTATTTTATGTTCCAAGGGCTGAATCACTGACCTTGGATAGTCACCCAGCAGGGACTGCTTTGATGCCAGAATATTGGAGGCTTCAGTCTCTTGGTAAGAAGGACACCCGTGCTTTTACTTGCACTTATTTGGACTCACTGTTGACTTTGCTTAACCAAGGCTTAAGAAAATAATGAACTAGCTTTTTATGTTTGCTTTCTCAGTAATCTACACTTTAATTTATGTAATCAACACACTAGTTTTTTCAAATTCATACAGTGAATTTCACACCACAAAATTAAATGCAATGTTATAATTATTTCTAGTCATTCCCAGGGTTAGTTTCTAGTAATGAAAAATAATTTTGGTTAATGTAACATCATCACAGTACAAGTCAGACCTTCCTGTTGGTGCTCAGTGTCACTGAAATAATTTAGGAGCAAGCAGCAGAGTGAACACAACTGAAGGGACCTAGGAAAGAGGCAATTGCTGTTGCACAGCTTTAAATTGTATACTGTTTGTTTTTAAACGTTTTGACTTCTTTTAGGTTCAGTACTTCTTTAACATCCTCATAGGTTCTTGAAAGAGATAATAATCTGCTTTTTAATTGTAAGGCTGTACAGGGGACTTAGTGAACGTGATTTAAAAACAAAAAAGAGATGGTCCATTGTAAGATACTTGTAACTACTTCCTGCTCAGGAGGTTTGGAGTTCTGCAGTTATTATCTAGCTGGTCCCTTTCTATCAGTTTTATCTCTAGTCCCAAGTATGCTGTCTCCACACATTCATGGCAGTGAATTTAAGTCACACAAAACTTGTGCAGCGTGAAAGTCTTCTACAGTCTTTACAGTTCAAAAGGACAATCCTGTGGGTTCACAAATATACAAAGCCTTTCCCTCAAAAGTATTAAAAGTGGGAGATTCAAAGGCTAGTAAAATCCAGATCCCACAGTTTTTATCATATGATGATGTTACAAAGGATGGTTCCTTCCCAGCTGAATCTTGCCTACCACTAGTTTACAAATTCTCGACTGGGGTAGCTCCACTTTGATACCTGTGAGACAACTGCAGACTCTCTCTGACATGGTGTCTCCCATATATCTAAATTAGCAAAGGGAGAGACAGAGGAAAGGAGATATTAACTTTCACATTTCGTATTATTGGCAACCTCTCCTGAATTTCTTAAGGGCTTCAGGACAGCATAAGAGTAAAGTTGGGATTTTTTTTTTCTTAGAAGACATGCTGTAATTCAAACAAAAATCAATTCAGCAAAACCTTCTGATTTATGCCTTAAATTAGACTTTATAATCTAGCTGCATAATCTGTGAACCCGGTAACTCAGAAGGTAACAAGTATCCCTGTTCTATACATGTCCGTTACAAAGTAGATCTTATTTCATAACCTTTAATTAATTGGTATCACTGGCATCATTCTCCTAACCCATCACTTCTCCCTACCTTCGGTGTCTTTTGTCTTTAAAATGCCATATTAAATATCATCATCGTTTGCAATCTACTGGACAGAACATTTAAAATCACAATAGTTGTGGCAAATATATATAGACACTAAAACGGAACTTATTCAATGAAAATCTATATGGATGAACAATTACTGCAGTACCAGCTCTTCTCTAACCCAAATGTCATTGTATATTATGGCCTGGCTGATATGACTGCATCACAACTGAGCCATAACCTCTAAAAGCACCAGCCGGTTCAATTGCTCCTTTATTAAAAAACAAAACAAAACAAAACAAAAAACCAACCACCAACAATAAAATCCCCCAAGCTTAGTTGCCCACTAACAGCTTTTAATAAAGGGCTATGGATTTTATGTGTATGATTTAACTGTGTATGGCTAATAACTTCTGCGGCAACAGTATAATGGTTCTTGCTATCTGTGGGGTTTGAGTTGAAAAAGCACCTGGGTAACGGGGACCCAAAAAACTGCTGAGACTAAATCTCTTCTTGTGGCTCACAAGCACCAGCCTTTTCTGGGATGAATATGCACCAAACCCGTGTAGATACAAATGCCTGTGTAATGCTCTGGCTGTGCCTCTCTAAACTCTATTCTGCATAAATATTTATGCCTTCCTATTTTTACCTGGCATGGTTGCAGAAAGCAAATGTAGTAAGAATATGAACATGCCCACAAATGACTCAATTTTCATTTCAGAAAGCAATCTAGTTATTTTTCCTGTGTTACCCCAACATTAGTAGAAATTCAGTCAATCAACAACTGTACCAAACTGTAGACAGAATATATACTTAAAACCTGAATTAATTTTAAATCCAGTTTTTACTTTTGCTACGAAGTTTTGTTCTCTGTGAATTTGACCAAGAGATCTGTTCTTCCAGCTCTGCCATTCTAAACAAATATGAGGTTTCTCAGCTGTACAAGCAGGAGAGACTACACACATAAATCATGGGAAGCTGATCAGGCACAATGGTAAGTCAGGTGCAAGGCCCATTAACAAAAATATGGATCAGTTTGACCACATTGTCTTCAGGGGCTGCTGTTATTAATTTTTGTTCTGAATGACATCCTCCAGTATAAATTATAGGGGAAGAAAATCATAAAGAATACTCATAAAGAACATTTGATGAGGCAAGTCTGTGTACTGGTGAGAGATTTCAGTAAGAGTGATTTCTTACCAAGGATAAGCTTCAAAGCAAGGGCTGTGCACACTGTTTCAGGTGGAGAACCTGACACTTTTTGGAAAGAACAAAAACCTACCAGCTGCTGAGACTGGAGCTCAAGGTGGGTTTGCTGTGATCGGAGACAAAGGTAGATAGACCAAAGTTTTTAAGCAGACCCGCTCGGCCTTTGTAACATTCCATGTCAAAGCAGGCAGACACAATGAAAATGTTTTAACAATGGCTTTCCACACAGGAACTGCAGCTTGAAAGTCACACTCACACCCAGATAACTGTGAGGATGAAACACGGACACTGGTACATCAGACCATGAGGTTTAGCTGTTCTACTCAGAATGGTGGATCTGTTCAGCATCACATTTCCCTTGGCAAGGATGAGAGGGTGGGTCCCTACCTCTTGCAGCTCTCTGGCTCCGCAGGCCATCAGGGAGAGCAGAGCTGCCTGAGTGAGTTTATTTCTGCCACATTGTCAGCCTTTCAGCCCAGCCTCCTCCCTTTTCCTAGCTCGGAATCACAGGCTGCAATTCTGTCAGTACCTACTGGCTCAGGGAAGCCTGCAGCATGAAGACAAAAGGAATGGATTGTTTGTTTCCCTTGCTGTTCAGTGTGGCTTCCTTGATGCTCTTGGAACAGGTCTTACTCTGAAAGGCAACTTTGCTGTCTGCTTGTTCACTGGGACTGTGGGAATTCAGTGACAGCCATTTCACTAGTGTCAGTCTGTTGAGGAGACATTTTTTTATTTGAGTAGTAGGAATGGGAATGCCTTTTTTGCTCTGCCTTGTTTGTAAGTCCCTGGAAACTTACATATCACAGAATCACAGACTATCAGGGATTGGAAGGGACCTTGAAAGGTCATCTAGTCCAATCCCCCTGCTGGAGCAGGAACAACTAGATCAGGTCACACAGGAACGCACCCAGACAAGTTTTGAATGTCTCCAGAGAAGGAGACTCCACAACCTCCCTGGGCAGCCTGTTCCAGTGTTCAGTCACCCTCACCCTGAAGAAGTTTTTCCTCATATTTAAGTGGAACCTCGTATGTTCCAGCTTGCATCCATTGCCCCTTGTCCTATCATTGGATGTCACTGAGAAGAGCCTGGCTCCATCCTCCTGACACTCACCCTTTACATATTTATAAACATTAATAAGGTCACCCCTCAGTCTCCTCTTCTCCAGGCTAAAGAGACACAGCTCCCTTAGTCTTTCCTCATACGGGAGATGCTCCACTCCCTTAATCATCTTGGTAGTCCTGTCCTGGACTCTCTCAAGCAGTTCCCTGTCCCTATATATTCTTTTCCTTGTTTGCAGCACAATCTCTTTCAGCGAGCACTTGAACTTTTTCCTACCTTATAAATCCAAAATCGTGCCTCAAGTTGTTGTTAAAGTTCACTATGTCCTGAAGCAGGGAGTGCAACACCAATCAGCATCGACAGTTTCCTAAATCTTGTAGCTCAGGTAAAAAACATGCACACACACACACACACTGCCCTCACCCCCACTTCCTTTCATCTTTGATTGTTCTGTACCAAACACTTAGGTAGCAAAAGAACATTTTTTTTCCTTTCCTTTCACCATTCCTAAGGTGCTTGATCCTCTCTATTCATCAGGAATTCAGTAGATGCTCTTAAGCTTCTGCTCCGCATATAGATATATAAGCCACTGTTTCCTAGGAAGTGAGAGACCTGCAGCACAGATTCAGAAACTTCTGCCGGAGTCCACTCTTTTTACTTGTTACCACCCACACATAAATATTAGAATAAAGTGCCTTTCCTAGTGTAGGGGGTAGCTAAGATAAGGCCACAATGCCCACTTGCTACTCTGCAGCCAGCATCCCAGTGTGAACCCAAAGAGTTCTCTTTGCTGCCTTCCTCACAGTGTAGGTACCACAGAGACACCAATGGGACATCTCCATGGAGCAGCTGATGTGCTTTAAGCTTAGTCCTTTTTAGCACTGTATCTGAAGGAGTGCAGCCTAATTTTTGTGCCTCGCAAATACATGGAGTATTTAGCCAGGTAAAGCAGAAAAGTGTCCTCTTCGCTTTGTTTTTTTTTCAGAGCAACTCTCCTGACACCAAAGCACCTGTAGCAAAGTGACTTAAAATACCTGGACGGTTTGAAACTAGCCCTTTCATCCCACTACTGTTTGCAAAAACGCCAAACCAAACCAAAATCCTCTTTTCCCTTATGAAAGACAAATAACTGTTGCTGTATTTCACATTGTCTTAATTAAGAATGAATGTTAATTCCCTAAAATGTAATTTAAATGCAATTAGAGAGAAATGCTATTAAAAAAATCCGATTAAAAATGATGGAACTTCCAATTTTACATTACCAATTTTAGAATGCTTAAATAAAAAATAAAAAATGCATGTGCAAAACCTGCACCCAAATAAATTACATTTTAACAGTAGAAGGAATAATATTTCTATTTAGTTTTTAACATTATTTCACTAAGGATGAATTTCACCATGAGTGAAACATTCTGCAGTCATGATGTTTTGTATTAGTCTCCAGTGAACACCTTCTTCCTGCTTTTTAACAACTAATGCTGGTGCTGGTGAAATTTAAAAAAGTTTCTGGAGTGAACTGTCTTTATGGAGAGCTGCATTTAATTAATTGGAAGCTCATTTATTACTGAGGTCCTATAACAGTTCTGATAGGATTATAGGGAACATTCCAATAAACGTGCTATTGTGCTTGAAGCAGGAAATAATTAGCTTTCAGCTTGCTTTGGTTTTGACCAAAGAATAGCAGCCCTGGCAGAAGGAGAATCTGAATTTCTACTTCAAAACACCATTATATGCCTAGGGAAAAGTGAAGAGAGGTGGGTGGGTCCAGAACCTGAGGCCTCCCCAAACTGTATACGAGCAGACTTTTGTGGCTGATTCACTGCAACTTCTTAACCAGAGGATCTAAACAGGATGGCAAGAGCTCAGCTGTATATGCTTACAAGGTGCTGAGCAGCTCCTATGTTATCCTGAGTCGGTGGATATCATTGCTGGAACATCTCGGGGCAGGAAAGCAGCCATTCCAGCCTCCTCTTCTGTCCTGGCTGGGCATGGACTGTGAGATTTTCACTCTGTTTTCCCAAATTCCTTGGCAAATAGATCAGAAGCCATCACTGAGCAGGGACATACCCACAAAAGAGCCAATTCTGTTGCCTCCTGACTGGTAACTGGTACCAAAGGCAAGGCTCAGACTGTGTCTCTCAGACTAGTTCCAGCCTTGTTCACTTCTCTCTTAGGCCAGACAGCAGAATAATAGCCAGGCCTATTTTTAATGAAGAACTGGGCAGGGGATGACTCATCCACCATAAAGTCTGTGATTTATATGATATCAAGGAAAGTAATCTATATGAAGATGTCCATTTTATATTCTATTGTCACATATCTATCATTTATCCAGATCCTGTAAGATACAAAAAAGCCTACATAAAAGTGTAGATCCCTGTAACATTAGAGATTGACAATAACTCCCTTTAATCGGAAAAAATGTAATTTTTAAAATTGCTACTTATTTCTCTTCTAGTTTCAGCATATTTTCAATTTGGTAATGACGGAAAGAAGTTCCAAAAAAAGTTCTGTATATATTTCCTGAGAGTAACTTTTCTTCCATACCTGTCTTGGTTTTTATTACGTGTTATATCATTTCAGGACAGCTGGGTTGTGGCAGAGCAATTCCACAGCCCCGCGGTGGATCAGCCTGGTGTGTGTCACACACTTGGCTGTAGCTCATTGCTGATGCAGACCTGTAGGATTTACTGCTTCGAGGACCCTGTTGGAGAGGGGATATTTATGCCCAGAAGAGTGGGAAGGTTTTAGATGAGGTTTCTAACGCATGGTTTGCACTCACAACTCAAATCCTCTTGTATTTAATGTCTCTGGATGGAAATGCTCTTGAGAAGGCAGCTTCTTTCACCTGAGGGCAAATGAATGTATTAGAACAATGCTGGGATTATTCTGAGCAGCAAGGAGTTCAGGAGGTAGGTCTTCATTTCAGAAAGGGAATTATGATTATATTCCTCATTGGACAATGACTTTGATTTCTTCACAGAACCTGTGGGAGGTTTCCACGTGCCAGGAGCCCTCAGAGGCCTTGGTCTCAACAATGTCACTGAGATGAGAAGACAACTTGAGAGCAAGAGTTGTTCCTTTGACCTGAGCATTCAGCCACACATTCAGGATTTTGCAGGGTGTTCTGCTTAGAAGAAATAGACGATGAAGGCCAGTGGCTCTTTGAAGCAGACCTAGGATTTTTTATATTTTTTTTTTCAGAGAACACAGACCTTTTTCTCTGAATACTGGAGGGATCAACCAAGAAGCAGCAGCATCTTTGCTCACAGCTTCTGCCTCTGTATGCTGGTCTGCCAGGCTGAAAAGTCCTCTCGTGCCTTTTCTCTTTCTCCATCTTTTCTCAAGTCTGCACAACAGACAAGTAGAGGTGTGGGCTCCTTCTTCCTCATGCACATATAGGTACACAAGCACATTGCTTCCACAATAATAGTGTTCTCTGCCTCTGTTGTTAACGATGTAGAGTGACTCTCTTTTGTTTTGGGCAGGAATCGTGCTGACAGGTTGTTCTAGCACCTTTCATCACTGATGGTGGTTATGCTCTCCAGTTTTAACACAAAGCTGTTGTAGTAGTTATGCCAGGAACTGCATAGGGCCACTGTTTGCAAACCTTGTTGAAAGACCCCAAATTCTGGAACTGAAGAGGTCCAGCCTTTTTGACCATTGCATGCATGCATATTTTGCAGATGGACCTTTTCTTTCAACTGGAAGGATTTTCTTCAAGGGCATTCAGTTTCTTCCCATAGTTATTTTTATTTGTTAACATCTAAACATTTAACAGTGTTTCATTTTGGAAAAAAAAAAAAAAGGAAAAGCCAGCTGGGTCATATCCCTCACATTGGATTCCCTTATCTCTTTTGATTAGCAGAGCATGAGATAATGTATGTTTTGGTTTGGTTTTAATGAAAAACTAATAACAGTTCTGCACATTCTGATCTGGCTTTGGTACAGTGATGAAGGTACACGGATACTTGTGGCTTCACTGGATCACTGAAATAATTTTGAAGGCAAATATATTTTTATTAATATGTGTGTGGGGGTTATTTGTACAGAATTTCTGTGCTATACAGTGTTAATTACACAGTGTGCCTGGCTTCACAGAATGAAGCAATGTGTTTTACCTGGTTGTGTAGTATGGGTTTTGGTTTTGAATCTATGTTTGAAGGAAACATTAGAAAGAAGTGTTTCTGTTCCTGGCAGGGCATAGACAGTTTTGTTAGAAACAAAGACTATTTATACTTGAAGTTTCTGAGCTGTTGTACAAGAGTCTCAATCTGTGATACAAAATCCCTTCAGTTCTACTTTCTAACTTACTTAATTTTTTATATCCAGCTGTGGAAGAAACTGTAACTTCTAGTGGTAATCTCAATTTACTTGCTCTCCTAGCTTTCTCTAAGGTAGTGGAGTTCTGTTGGTATCACAGCTCTGGGTCAGTCCCCTGTGTAAATGAGATTTCAACAGACACCATTTGTTAAAGTATAACTCAGCATCCCCAGGCACACTTTGCATCTAACATTGAATGGACAAGACAGAATCCCTATTTAAAGGAGGAAACGTTGACTTTTTGTTCAAGTATTTAATCAAGAAGTACCTGATTTTGCAATAAATCTGCTAACTAGTCTTTTTACTCCACAAGCACTTCAACTAAGCGTAGTCACTCTGACACCAGACTATCCTGAGTGGCTTTTGCATGACTGGTAGTACAGGAATTCATTTGCCATAGGTTGGTAGTTAAGACTTCATTTTTTGTCAAGAAATCTCAATTTTTACAGAGGCAAACCTCTTGCCAAACTGAGTGCTGGGCATACTCAAAAGCAGTCTGGGTTTAGTTTGTCCCAAGAGGTCCATTGGACCCTGTCTGATGAGATGTCAACAGAAACTGAACAGCAGCACCACAGGTCGGCTGTAAATAGCTGCAGAAATTTTTACACCTGTCAGAGCCACTTGGCTGGAAATGCCACCTTCCAATTTGTTTTTCAGTTCTCACTTAATTGACCCTGAAAACTCAGTGCAGATGTACTTAACCTAGTTTATAGTGCTGAGAGTGTGAAATTCATGAAAATTCATACATCCTGGATAAAAGAAAGTTGTGCATTAAAAAACATTTTTTTAAGGTCTTTCCTCATCCTTCACCACCCCAGGAATTTCCAGCCATCCTACTATGGGTATGCATCTGCAGGTACTCTTCTTCAGGCTGCCAACAGCTGAGATGGCTTGGACATGTCTAGGGCTCCTCTGAGATCACTGGTTTCTTTTTTCATTCTTTCAGCTTGGGGCGGTGATCCTTCTGCTCTGCTCTTTCTTTTCCTCTGGACTTCCAGGGAAGGAGTTATAATGGTGATAGCCATGCCTTCCTTAGCTCATCCATACATGAGAAATGCAGGGAGCCAGATGTCAGGGTTTCTATGTGATTTATTATGCACGTGGGAGGAAGATTTTTCCTTTGTAGCGTTACTACTGGCAGAGTGGAAGGGAGAAGTAGGATTAGTATTCTTGGCCTGCACTTGAGTAGGGATGGAATAATTCTTCATAAAATATAAGGGATGGGATTTAGTGGACGGTTAAGGGTATATCTTAATTAATCTCTCTGCCAATTAAAAGATGGAAGTTCTAATTAAGATGACCCCAAAGCAATTATTCAGACTTGTGTATTTACATTAATTAGACTACCAAAGCATTA
The DNA here is from genome assembly GCA_013400555.1 of Jacana jacana. Classification (NCBI taxonomy): domain Eukaryota; kingdom Metazoa; phylum Chordata; class Aves; order Charadriiformes; family Jacanidae; genus Jacana; species Jacana jacana. The sequence continues at coordinate 10,077 of VZTM01033004.1, forward strand.
AGATTATGACTTTGCAGAAGGCACAAAGTCCACTTTCCATGTTGAAGTACTTCACTACCTAATTTGTAATGAGGGAAGATGTCAGAATACTTGCACCATTTCCACCACACCATTTATTTTGTCCCTCAGGACTTCGGTTCTAAACTAAAATTAAGAGGAGGATGATTGTGCTTAAGTGATGGGTCAAAAACCTCTCCCTGATGATGGGGAGGAATGATGTAGAGATATTTATTTGTTATATGAAGTGGAAGTCCTCTCCCAAGAGACAATTTCTTCTTTTAGCTTCCACTTAGTGCTCACCAAAACAACATCTAATCAACTATGATATCACTACTGCTATTTAGCATATACATTTGTGGTTTATTCTTTTCTAGAGCAAGCCTAGTCTATTCATAAAACACTTAATTACTTTGGTGATTAAGTAGTGGAAGTTAACACCATGAAAACTATTTAAAAAAGCCCAAAACCATGACCTGTAGGCCATGATTCAGCAAGATATTTAAGCACATGCTCTGAGCAGAAAAGGTCAGGTAATTCACAAAAGGCAAATAGTTCAGGAGATGGGCTTCCTTCAGCCGGCAGTTTGTTGAACTAAGATCTCAACAGCCCTAAAATTGATGAAATAAGGATCCAATGGTCACTGTCATGAACGGGTGATTTGGAACGCTTAAAGAACCACTGTCAAAGGTATTAGTAAAAGTAGGTTTATTGAAATATGATGTAAAAGTCTGGCTTAACAAAATTTTGTGGCAAGGTTTACTCTGTTACTGTACGGCATTATCATTTGAACAATGAGTCAAAACTACCAAGGAAGAGTCAAAGTTACCAAGACACAAATCAGATTTACCACACTACAAGGTTATGTGTGATATCGGTCACTAACTAAAGATCTGCTGTTGGTGAAAGGTCTCTCTACTTCAGGGGGCACCCCTGAGAGGTTTCTACGGTCAAGGGGAGATCGCTGCCATGCAGCAGGCTCTTTAGCAGGG
>VZTM01033006.1:0-17257 GCA_013400555.1 Jacana jacana
GAGCTGATTCTGACCAAAAACAACCCAGTAAAACTCCTCCAAAACCAGAGGTTTTTCTGAAAAGAGAGAAGGCTATTAAGTTACATCCACAAACCTTAGCATTCTGTAATAGCAGCGGCCTGATAAGGAGTGTGAAGTAGTTGGAGGAAATTTCTAGGGAATGATCTGAATTTTAGTTTTCTTTAACAACTTTTCTAATATTATGAAACGGATTCAACAGGCACAAGAAGCTAGTGGACTGTGTTAATTTGGAGGGATTGTAAATATTGGTATTGAATGACGTAAACGGGAGATGGAATCAGGAAACTTTGAATGACACATACTGTAAAAACATGCAAACCAAGTATTCTGAGCAATGGTCATGAGACATGTACATAGGTATTAATGAAGTGGGTTTATAGGAGTAGTCTTTTAATAGGAAGTCATTAAAACACACAAATTATAATCTGATTGCATTTTAACATCTGATGCGTTTTCTGTGCTACCAGTGTCATCAAGACAGAGCTGAATTGGCCAGTGGTGGGGCCACCAGTTAAATGACACTGTGGTTATAAGTCCCAAGCAGAGCTTGCAGGTATTTTAATAGCATTTGGTTTTGCTAGAGTAGTTTGTTTCACTCTGGGGAGTAGGCTGAAAAAACATAGCATTAATGGTAGTCATGTGGGTTTTTTTTAAATAGTGCAGCCTTTTAACTAATAGTACAAATGCATTTGCTTTATGAATTAAAAATAATGACTAAAAGAATTAGTTACCTGTTTCATGTGGGAAGTTGGAGCGTTGGCTGAAAGATATCTGTTAAAAGAATACTGGAACTGATTTATCAGGTGAGCTGAGTCACCAGCTTGGTGTCAAGGTGAAAGTTACTTCTGCTAATTCATTGTGACAATTGCTACAATTCCATGTTAGCCTTTCTCATTCCAGAAAGGCTCTTGGAATAAGTAACCGTTGTATTGCAAAAGTAACAGTTNCCGTTGTATTGCAAAAGTAACAGTTGCGCTGTAGTAATATTTTGTGGCATTTTATGGGAGCTGTGTAGGCAAGAGCTTCTTAGACTTGTGCAATTCCATGCATTTAAATGTAGATCTTCCTTTCAACAAATTTCAGCTGGTATAACTGGTTGTGATTTAAGAAAGGCATTGCTAACCATCCTTACTTCTTCCTGTTACTTAACATTCAGACAAAACCTCTAAAACCAGGGTGTTGGGGCTATTAGTTCCTCTCAGAGTTTTCCTTTTTTTCCCTTTGTTCTCAAGGAAATTCATGTTCAGGAGTACAACTGTAAAATCTTTTAGGTGTTCAGATTATAAGTTAAGGAGATACCAGGGATAAAGCTGCTTTCCTGTTCACTTTTTTGCTTTAAGTTTATTCCAAATTTTTCAGGAGGTGACCTGGCTTTATCTATATCTAGGATATTAATGGTCCGTAAATAACTTCTCAAGGTCTTTACGGTACTGCAGGATGAAGGAAGAATAGTGTTCACAGCAAACACACACACACACACAGAAATCACACCCAAAAAATAATAGAGAAAAATTCAGGGTTGCCAGGTGGTCTTTGTGGTATTGCAAACCTTGTTTTGGTCTTGTGCTTGCCTGTTCTCAAAGCTGACAAAATCTGTACTCCTTGCCAAGCAAGTCTTATGTTGTAGAATTCAAAAGATAAGGAAAATAAAGAGTTAAAAGAATGGAGGATTTAACAAAGAGAGAGTTATTGTCCAGAGCCATTTGAGGACCAGTAACTCAGAGATAAGAGTCATAACTACAAATACATTTGTGTTTTGTTTCAGCTGGCTTTTGAAACTATGAGTGTAATATCAGTAGTCACTAATTGCATACTGATTGGAATGTCTCCACAAGTGAATGCCCTTTTTGCAGACTCGAAACCGGACCTTATTCTGACTGTGACTTTGGTAGAGGTAAGTGCCTTCAGACAGTGCATGTGGGTTTGTGGCAAAGAACATCAACAACAGTGGAGATAATACCAGAAAGTAGATTTATTTTTTTCCCCCTCCATATTTTAAAAGGAAATGGCAATTTCCTTACCAAAGAAGTGTCTTTTTTTTTTTTCTTTTTCCTTCTGTGTTTTGATGTACTGTGAATGTTGTTGCTGTACTTTTCCATAGGTTCACAAGGTACTGTGTATTTCCAGAATGTAATAGTGCTGTGTCAAGAAGCAAGCTAACCATATTTTTCTGAACTGGATGTTTCTCTACTTGGTTTGTGACCCTGGCATATCTCATTAAGACCTGCTGTGTAATCTTCATGTATGTTTCCTCTAAGCCTTATCTGGAACATGTATATTTGATAACTATAAAATCCATTTGGGTCTCATCTTTTCATAGTTCTATGTAGTAAACTCTTGAGTGCCATTCCTTTTCGCGCAAGGAGGGATGACCATGGGTATCTTGTTATAATAGCTTGAGACTGTAAAACTTTGCCCTGATGTATCTTTGTTTCTAAGGTGTCTTCAATTGCATTGCCTTGACTTTCAACATTAGGTTATTTTAGCTTTTAGGAATTGGATTACTTTTCTTGTGGCAATAAGTCTGGGTTGTCTGTGTGTAGTTGTTACATTCCATCACCTTACAGAAGTGCAGCAGGAGCACATAATTGGTTGCATAACCCATAAGACCTGGAAAAACAAAGTATGAGCTTACTTTCAGTTTTATTTTCCTAGCCTTAAGGTTTGCAGTGTCAACTGGTTTGCTGAAGTTTGAGTCTACAGACAGCCTGATGTATTCTTTTAGTATGCGTGTAGGAACATTTGCATTAACCTCAGTGAGGTATTTTAATATAAAACTAATTTGGCAATTTAAATGTAATACTCTAGTTCATTACTTCACAGTGTATCCTGAGAGATCATATTATGAAAACTGTATGACTGAATATAAGCAGTATGGATTTATGGCAACTTAGAGATGGGGCTACTTTTGCTTTTGCTTCCTGGGTATTTATTCCCATTTTATCTGTTTTAGTGTGAACCTGGCTGCCTTCTCTCTAGGCAGGCCAGTGTTTCCTGGTAAACCGTAAGAGAACACCAGTATTTTTCTCTCTATATTTAAGTTCTGCTTCTGTGCAATCCTTCATATGACAGGAAATGCAGCGTGGTAATTGTGTAGTTCTTGGAATTCCTTTTCAACAGGGGTATCTCAAATTATTTGCAAGTGCTATGGAAGGGAAGATTAAGAAAATCCAGGGAAAAAAAGTTTGAAGAGAAAAGGTAAATTAGTAGAGAGGGAAGGAAAGGCAAAAATGTCATCAAGCAACTTTGGCAAAGACCACCAATCTATAACTAACTGCATTATGTGAAGGGGCAGGTGGAGTCTCATGCTGGATGAGCCAGAGCAGAGGAGGGAAAAGGCACCCATTTGCTTAAAGAAAAGTGACATTTTTTCTTACTGTTTGACTTAGAAAAGACAAACAAACCAACCAAACAAAAAACCCCCAAAAACCCAAACCCAAGCAACTCGGAGTGTACTTAGCAAAAAAGATATATTTACCAAATAATGTCAGCCATGATACCTGGTATGCTTGCTACTGTTAGGTGTGCTGGTTTGACTTTTTTGTTGTTCATTTGGCTGATTTGGTGTTATTATAAACTATTTATTGCCTGAGAAAAAGCAAAAGCACAAAGCCAACGTATGAGTCTTACAGTTATTGTCTGCAGCATAACAAGCCATGTGGCTTTGGGAATTTTGTTAGCTAGAAGCCATTCCAAAGCTGTTCAAGAGGAAATTGGAGATTTTTGCAATTTCCAGAGGGCCAGTCTTTCAGTATATTTTAAACAATATTTAACAATGGTTGTATGGTCTTGCAAAAAGTTTTTCTCACACAAGGTATGAAGTGTCTGGAGCACAAAAGAGTTTGCCAAAGCCAAACGCATTTTATATATAAGTTTTATTTTAAAACCTGTATGAGAAATGAACACAACAAACACGATTTTCGGTTCTGTTGAGGACTGCTTCCATTGTGTTGACAGAAACATGTTCTCAGTTACAGAAATGAATGTTTTTTATCAAAAGTTATGTTGTACCTATTTCAGGTTAAAATGTTGACTACAAAAGGTAGAAAGAAGGGAAGATTGCTGTGCTGTGGGACTATGAGCAGCAGCAGTATGGATTTATGGCAGCTTAAAGAGACGGGGTTATTTTTGCCTTTGCTTCCTGGGTATTTATTCCCATTTTATCTGTTACAGTGATGCTTTCTTTTATCTGGTGCATGATGAATCAGATTAGGGAACTGATCTGGGAGAAGCTGTCTGACCCAGTTCACTGGTGAAAGGGAGCAGGGCGAAAGCAACTATATAGGGAAGGTACGGTAGCGCTGTAGGTTTGTGCTGGATTGAATTTGTGGAACTTCCACACCATTGAGTCTTTCTGCTGTAAGTATTGCTTCATCTACAGGAACATGCCTAGACTAGGGGAGCCATATGAATCTCGTGTATTGGCAGTATTCCTATGCTCCTTTACTATATTAGTAATTAAACTGTTTCAGTTGTAAGGAACAATACAGAAACAGATCATGCTAAACCTCTAGTACAAACTTGGTCCATCTGAAATACAGCAGTGTCAAGGTAGGAAAAAATGCTGTCAGATGGGTCAGTCTCTTGGTAAAAATGCATTTTAAATCACTCAGTGAGATCCAAAAGCACATGATAGAGGTGAGTTATTTTACTTTCTGGTGTTTGCTGCAGGAGGAGATGAGAATTTATGGTGTGTTTATGTGATGTTGTGAACATCAGGCAGTGTAAAAATGTAAAGAACACAAGAAACTTCTTTTAGTAGGCTATGTATGCTTTCACATGTTCAGTTGATGGGGTAACATACTTAAATCTTAGCTATTATTAAATATATTTATCAGTGTCGTGGTTTTGACCAATCAGACAGATGATGACCCCTCCTCCCCCCCTCACTAAGGAAAAGAGAGGAGAGGAAAGGATTAAAGAGATTCAGGAGTTTAGAAAAAAAAAAACTAAACTACTTTAATGAAANCTCAAACCAGGACAATCAAGTTTAAGTAAGTGAGACTCCAGTTGAATATTCATGTATCTGATGCAAAGAAAAAGCCCTGTTCTTACCAAAGCCAAGCAGAGGTATTAACAGCTTTTTGTTTCCTCCAAAAATGCGAGTGCCTTTTAAAAGTAATACCAATTCTCTTCAAAGGGAAATATGTTTGTATGGTGTCATTTGACATCAGTCAGTATAGATGTGATGAAGAGCTGTGTGTGGTGTTCTTGTCAGCATTCTCTACCCAGCCCTTACAGATTTATGCAAAATAATATTTGTTTTTCATTTACAGCACTAACTCTACTGCTCTCTACGCTCTTTGTGTATTGTTTCAGCAAAGTAAATACTAATTACACAGAACAAAATATTAAGCATTCATAATAAGTAATGATAAAGGTTTAAATAATAACAATAATATTTTTTTAAGCATTAAAACAATTATTCATTTTTTTTTTTAACAGTTGACCTATTTTCACCAATCCAACATCTGCTTCCATGGCAACATGATTTGAACCAGGAGCAGAATCATGAAACTCCCCTCTTTTTTCTTATGGGTAGATGCTAACTGAGTGCAGCGAGTGCTGTTTTCAAACAAAGAACTAGGTGAATGTCCTTAAAGCAGGAAACACTAAACCCTTATTAACATAATTTAAAAATAGTTATGTCCCATAGTGTGTTAGTTCTTTAGGCTCTACCATAGACTCTACCTCTGGTGTGAACCACAGGACGTTCCAAGCAGGTGTCTCTGCTTGTGTGAAACTGTTCCAAATCACCTCTGAGTTCTTATGCTCATTTGAACAGATTAAGAAAATCACTCTGAAGAAAATGGGTGAATAGTTGGAGGAGTGGGTTAAAACAAGGTGCAACTTTAATTCTGCAGTGCTTTTTAGAGGTCTAACTATGCTAATAAGTCTTCAGAAGTGTCAACCTGGAAAAACAGCAGGAGAAGCCTGAGTAGGCATTTTTTTTGTTCCTTCTGGGATTGTACAAGGCTGCCAAAACGACAAAACTTCAAAAAGAAAGATGAATGGAGAAGAGATTTTTGGAGACAATTACATGACATTTTAAAGACCTTTGTAATAATCAGACTTTCAGAACTCTTTAAAACTCACTTAGCTTAATATTTCCCACAAAATAGTTTCCCTTAATGTATAAATACATTTTTAGCTCAAGCCTGATCAGGGTGTACAGCTTCCTTACTGGCAGTTGGAAGTTGAATGGGCAGACAAAAGCCAAGTTAATAGCTATTAGTATTCATTGTTTACCTTCCACTTGATTAAGGTTAGTAATTGTTTAATGACAAGATAAGAGTATGAAAATTCAAAGCCTCATGGCTTCAGAGCCATTCCATGGTTGACTTAGCATTTCGTGGAACTGAATTATTTTGTTTTGTAAATAGCACATTAGTTTATTCAGTTACATGATTTAAATTCTTTTTGGCAAATGTGATATCCGTAGGTGCCAGCACAAACCTGTATAATGACATTTCCTACAGAACAGGTAGAGCTATAGGATTCAGATACCATAGTTCATACATCTGTGATGCACTGCAGTACCGTGTCCTTTTATTGTTCTTACTAGAAGCTTTCCTTCTCAGGGACTGTGGTGTTCTTCCCGTCTCTAAAGTTTTATGTTTACGTTTGTTTTTTTTTCACTTGGTTGTTTCTTAAATTCTGTGTAGCATTGGAGGATAAATCCAATTCGTCAAGTATGTTTTCTGACAACTGAGAGGAAAGTGTGTGGCTCTGAGCACGTAAGGGAATCCAAAGGTAGAACACGTGGGGTTTGCAGCTACAAGCTGGAAAAGGGATAGAGAACAGATCTGTAGAAGTATCCCCAAAAAGTAGGGGAAAGCCAGTCATATTTCTGTTGGAGCCTTTGTATTGATGGTGAGTTATAAAATACCTTTTTTCAAGAGAATCTTAATGATTTAATGTTGTTGCCTGCATGCTTTGCAGTTAGAAAACTATAGGAGAAATCGCTTTTCTTTTATTAAATTTTCTTTGCAATGACTTCTAACACTCTGGTTTGCCTTCCTTCTGGGTCAACTTTTACATTAATTTTGTTGACTTTGTTACAAACTGACTTAGTATTGTAAATGTAATTATTAGCCATTTATTGGAAACTTGTAGCATGAGTTCTGCAGTAAGCTCTTTAAAAATGAGCTAAACTTGTTCCGATAATTTTTCCCCTCCTGAGCCTCTTCAGAAAAATTTCCAGAGCATGATTTGACTTTTAAAATCTGTTTCGAAAAAGAAAAATTGCCTTTGTTTTTTGTTTGCTTCCATTGTATTGGTTGTTAACTGCTGAGAACCACCTGGCCCACTTAACTGACAGCTGATTTTGGAGCTCAGACTGTGAAAGGAAGCGTTCAGACTGGACTGGAAGGCTGTAGTATGGAGTTAATTATTTTTTTTCTAAGTCTCTGTGAGAATGTTTTGTTAAACGTGGGCTAAAGGTGGTCATGAGTCACGCTGTAACGTAAATGTCAAAAGAAGTGGGGCTTAATTACTTCGAATTTGCACTGAATTTTTACCTTATGCTGGAAGGAAATGTCAGTCCAGAATTTCACTCTTCGGATCAGAAGAAATTAGTGGAATGATGGGTAGTTTTCAAAGGGTTTTTCATTAATTGTGGCAGTGTGGAAGCTGCCTGGGACGCTGCTGCTTTCTGTTCTGGTACCTTGAACACTCCTTTTGAAGTCATGGGAGATTCCTAGTGCATGTCTATAATCGGCTAAACCTCTACAATGAATAATGCACAGGAGGTACAGTTAGAAGCTGCTGAGAATTCATAAACTGTAATATGTTTGATCAAGGTTAGTTTTAGTCGGAAGATTTGTCATAAGATAAAAAAGAAGTGTGTGTGCATGTGTGGTATAGGGATTACAGATAAACCAGTATCAAATAAAAGGGTATCTTTCATTAAACTTGAAATATGGAGTTTGCAATACTTGAGTTTATCTGCATCCCAGTGTATTGTTTTAAGAAGTTCATAACCATTGCAAGTTCTGAGTGAGACTGACTGGTAGTCCTGCTTTATTTCCTGTTATTTATGAACAAGGAGGAGAAATATAATGAGTAGCAGGGTGACATCTTTCCAGTGTTTTCCATGCCAATTTAAAAAGTAATTCTGGATATGTATGTAGGGAGGATTTAGGGAGGATTTGAGGGTTAACTCCTTACACGTGTATAAGGAGTCCATAACCTGGACTGTAGAACATTCCTGTAAGTGTTCCTGTTTCAGTTTCACTCCTTGTAATTATAGGAGACTATAAAATTACTTTTAAATTCTGACTGCAAACTGTTCTTTAGGAATCAAAAGCAGAGCCAGTAGCGAGAGTGGGATGTGGCCATATCCGTCCCCATGGAGACAGTGGATTGAAACGTGACACTGGTGCCATTATCTTACTAGGTCCATGAATTGGTTACCCCTGAACTTGGATGGTCTTGTCACGGCCAAATGAAACTGACTTTGGATATGCCAGAAGGAATGAGCGAATCTGCCATTTTAGCACTTTAGTTTGGATTGTTTTGGTGCATATCTTGGAAGTCACATGTAACACAAGACACAACTGCTGATTTCCTAGGTAATATTGAGACTGCAGTTTTTTGACAACTGCAGTTGATCCAAAGTTGACACAACCTTTGTATTGGTGTAATTGAAGTTGCAAGTTGAATTTGCTGATTTGTGGCTTGAATTTGCTGAGCCTTCTACCATTTTGTTTTGCTCTCTTTATGCACCTTTGAAGTGGACAGGCTCTCAAGCATCCTCAGGTGCTGTGATGGTTACACTGGGGCCTTAACTACACAGAGAAGTTAACAGTAACAATTACTGAAAAAGAAATGTTAGGGATGCACCTCCCCATAGGGATCCTCTGCTATAGTATTATAATAATTTTACTGTGGTATGAATCTTTAAAATGAGCAGTTCAAAATCTGCTGAGTTTTTATTCTGTTTTCCATGTCTCCTCCTGGCCTCTCTAACTGTTCCTGAAAGTGGAGTGAGTAACATTAATGGCAGTTTGTGCTCTCCCCCTCCTGCCAATGTAGATTAAACTCCCAGATCTGTAGTTAAAGTTTAAATACGAAATAATTTGTATAGCAATGGATCAAATGCTGTATGTTGTAAAATGTCTTGTAAAGCTGCAGTGTAATAGCACATGCAGCTGTATGATATATTTCTCAAACTTTAGCTAGGGAAGCTATATGCAAGAATTGCCTTTCTAATACTCTCAAAAACGGGGAGGGCATCCAGCTTCCTTTGCAATGTCACATTGTATTAGTAATTGCAGCTGTATCTTGCTTTGCTCAGCTTCCTTCTGAAGACATCTGAGCTGCAGAGATACAGCGAGCGGTAGCAGCACGAACTTACAAGCCATAAAAGAGACAGATGCTTGTTTGATCCCACAAACCAATTGTGACTAATATTTAAAAAGTCTTACTGTGGCTTCTTTTTAAAGTTTGGGAGAATTACAACTTTGATTCTTACTTCAAACAAAAGAATCTTCCCATCTTGTCATTTTCCATTAGTGCATTGTCAAGAGATTTTGCCTTGCTACAATAATATTGATGCATTTCTGCTGCTGCAAACATGGTTTTATGCATGTGTATACAATTTATAACATACAACAATAGCTTAGATTTTATTGGCAAAAAGTCAATACTTAAAGGTAAATCAGTGTTAGATTCTTTGTGCAGGCTACCATCCATAGCTGCAGCCTGTAGAGCTACATCTGGAAAAACAATGGTGAGACTGAGCCCGAGAGGGCTATGTAGCATTTGGGTGGCTACCTCAGGCAAAGATTGACTTTGTTAGGATGGGACTCAAGTCTGCATCGTTCCCCCTCTGCTCCTGCCTATCTTGTTTTTCAGCAGAAGAAAGCATGAGAGTGGAGGAGCTGCAGCACAGTGTCACAGCTCCTCAGGACTGGCTGCCTGGGGAAAGAGTATTAGGAGTGTTTTGTAGACCCTGACTTTGTTAAGCTTATCTAACTTATCTTTCCCTGCTCTGAACCAGGATCAGATGTATCTTGACCAGCCCTAGGAGATGTGAGGTTCCTGGCATGGGGTTTTTCAGCCTTCCAAAGTAACCTATGCATGAACTTTCGATTCTTGTAGTTAGAAAGCTTTATACCAGAATCTCCCAAGTACAAGTTAAGCTGACTGCTACTGGCAATACAGAAGAGTAATTGGTCACAGCTTCCTTGGTCAGATCTTCACATTGCTATGATGTCCTTGTCTTCTGTTTTCTAAACTACATGAACTAAAAAAACCCTTTCAGCTCTTCACTATAGGTCATTTTATTTTAAAATATGTGGGTTTGTTCTTACTTGGCTTGTCTGGTTTTTTTTGTTTGTTTAAATTACGATTCCTGAAACCAAATACAAGTGCATAAGCTTTACCAATTCTAAGTATAGAAAAGTGAAATTACATCCAGTGTTGTATGTGGTGCTCTTTTTAGCATGTCAAAATATTTTTTTCTTTCCTGCTATGGCCTTGTACTCCATCTTTATTTTTTTCTGAATTGGTGCTGTACATCTTTCAGCGTGTAGCTGTTTGTGTTTGTTTTTACTAAATCAAGTGTTGTAAGGGTTATTTCTCCAGTTTTTCAGGATCACTGAGTTCTAATCCTGCTCTTCAGAGCACTTGGTTTTCTCCTTGCTTGATACCATATGTGCAATTCTTAAGCAGATTTGCCTGCTCACTCACCAAAATTGTTAATGCAACCATTGAACGAGGATCTGATCCAGCACGGGTATATATGGGCCCCCATGGGATAGTACTTCCAGTTTGACAGTTGCTGATGATAAANTGTGCAAATATGTACCAATTCAGAATGAGTAAACCAGGAAATATGTTTCTTTTAGTTAGTACAGACCCTTTGGACCATTATTGAAGTAACAACAATTTGCTGGATTGCTGCATTAAGGGTATAAAGGCATAAAGAAGACAAACATGTGGGTGGGAGATTTTTACATGTACTTTCTAATGCAAAATATAGCTATTTAAAGCTGGTTTTCAGTTAAGAAATAGTAACATAATATTTAGGAGTGTTGGACAGAGCTAAGTCTGGCCGTGTTTGAAGCCGAGTTGCTGTTTGAGATAAGGTATTTGATGCATTAGCAACGTTTTGCCAATCATAATGCAAATCACTGCCACAAACATGGGTCAGAGTTGGTGGTGTTTCTGTTCCCAGTTCACTGGCGAGTATTTAAAAGTAAAGAATAAATATCCTTAAGGAAGGGAAAGGAAACGCAGTGTCTTAGAATGGAAAGAACACAAGCATTCACTTTTGCTTCTGTTAATCAAAGATTTGACTAAGTACAAACATGTAGTGGAATTTATTTTCTATGTATTAGTATATTTTTTTGTAAAAAGTATAAAATCTGGGATTTTTTTGACGTTATACTAAATTGGTTTAGTACCTTTGTTGACAGTTCTCCTCTCTCTTGATTGTTAAATTTTGATCTTTGGATTTTTTAACTAAATCAGGCGCTCATGCTTAAGATAGGGTGAGCTCGTCATCTTCAGTGAACAGCTTTCAGAAGAAGTTGCAGGTGTGCCACGAGTAGTTCAGCTTTAGTTAGGACAGGAGATACTAGGAGTAAAATGTTTATGCTGAAGAGAGAGGAGGTGTAGAGAAACGCTGAAACCGAGAGGTGTCACGATTATTTTGCCACTAGAGGGCTTATTTGTATAACAGTGAAAAGTGTGCTGGAGGAAGCTTCCTGATACTTCCCAAGGTCCAAGAAAAAGCAAGGAAACCCCAGGTGTGGAAGTGTGACATTGAAAAGATCGCTATCGGACTACAAAATTAAGCATATCGTGAATTCGTAATTTGGTAGTCCTAGTTCTTCTAAACTCAGAAAATGAAACGAGAGATTGTATCTCGCTCTACAACCAGACACAGAGGCTCATTAGGAGTAAGAAAAGATTGGAGAAAATAACTGAAAGCATTTGAAGAGTTTTGCTGTTTCTTTGAGCCTATTCTCAAAGCATGTCTGGCAGAGCCGGGCATTTTTCGCCATCAGTTGCATTGTTGTGGTTTCTGCTTTTCTTTTGCTTTTCATCACAGCTGAACATTTCTGCTTTTTTACAGTCCATGCCAACACACAAGGCATTTCCTTGGGAATCTGCTCAGTGCAGAATTTGCCTCATTCACTGCACCAGTGAGAATTCCAGTATCCTCCCTTTCCTGTTCATAAAGCCTGAGATGTAATGGCAGAATGTAACATCTCTTTTGGCACTTTGCAAGAGCCTCTCTTTTGTGTTTAAACATTGTTTGGCAGTTCCTTGGCTTGTCAGCACCGAATCTGTGGAGACAGCTTTCCTGAAAACTGCTACTAGCTTTGGGTTTCTGCATGCATATGCATTTCAGATTAATTTCTGCAAAACTCGAGTTGTTGGTCTGATACTATTCTTTTATTTAGAGATCCTGCAGATTCTATTGAATGAGTCTTAAAATGTCTGGTTGTCACTCTCAGTATTGTGTCTGTCATTAGCAAGTATTGAATCCCTACTGTAGACAGGGTGGCTTTGTATTGTCTCAATAATGTCTAGATACATTGTTTTGGTGATTGCACGATGCAGAGTTGAAAGGAAAGTTTGACAGAATATCCCCTTAATTTTTTATATATTTTTTTTTTTTAAGGCAAAATTTTGTATTTTGGAACACAAAAGGAATAATTGTCTAGTTTTTATTTCTATCTTGTTTGCTAATATTTCTTTTCTGAAAGAAATCATCTCTCTTGGAAGTCGTGTTCCACACCATTACAGAGCTGCATTTCTGTGCAGGTAATACTTTTCTCACGTGGTGAGATGGCTCGGTGTTACAACGCGGTGATGAAACAAGCGGTGGCGTGTGTCACCTTTCAGCACCAACTTGGTTCTTAATAGTTGCAGATAAAAGATACAGGTGATTTTTTTTCCTCTTCCTGTTGCCCATCTGTTTCCCAAAACTGTAGACAACAGTGACTTCTCGCATGAGTGTCCCTGGCAGCTGTGAGGCCCAGATGCCAAGTTCTGGCTCCGAAGCCTTGCCCTCCTCTACGGTGTCTTTTCTGGTCTCTTGGCTGAGCTCTGCCACTTGTTGCTGTGGCTGCTGTGGAATCATCCCTGGAGCTGATCGATGCAGAGCTACTCATTCAGATTCTGCTTTATTGTTTGTGATCCCACTTCTCTTAGACTTATCTCAGTGAGAACTAGCTAAATGTTTTTAATACATTCTAAGAGTGCTAATTCTTAAAATTCTAGGAATACTGTCATGCAAATATTGAAATTTTTTAAAAAAATTCTTACTGTAAATAGAAAGTGTTGGGTTCTGCTTTGCTTGAAAGTGAGAACAGTCTGAGTATAAATACATGGCACGAAGAACAGTAATCCTCCATCCCTGGTGCTTTTGTGTGGAAATAGCTTTCTGGATAAAAATAATGACAAATTTCATTGTATGCAATTTTTCAGCAACTTTGTAAAGACTGTGTATGTCTGAGATGGGGTTAAAAAGGCTCTAGAGGGTTGTGCTTACAATTTGAAGACCAGCACGTACTGAGTGCATGTTACCTATTCATGCATTTAATATCTGTGGCTGTGCATGAAGAGAGACTGCTCTGGTCTGAAAAGGATTCAGTAGATTTATTAGAGCAGAGGGGAGAAGCAAGCATGTGAACAGAGGGTGCAGGGCCAGGTTGTGTGCAACAACTGGAATTTATGAAGAGGAAGCAAGAGTTACAATATCCCCTTTGTTTTATCTCAGCAAATATGTAACTTTATTGTGCAACAAAACTGTTTATTGAAAGGCAGTATCATTAAAGTCAGATTTACAGTGAGAAGATACAAAGAAAAGTCTGATGGTAGAGGTGAAGCACTATCCATGTCTTTAGCAAATCTCTAAAGCGGGACCAAAATCAACCCTTCAATGAGGATTATGTTGTTGCACACTGGCAGGGGGTGTGCAGGGCTCTAAGAAAAGCTGCTGTAACTAGATAACCTCTTGGTATGTTTATTGCAATGCCTGTGCTTGTATTTCAGAGCAGAAGAGACAGTTATTAAATACTGACTAGAGGAATGTAAACTGTTTTGGAGCCTTCAATAAAAAAAGATGGTGGGGAAAAATCAGGCTTGACCCAAACTGCTCACAGCATATTATAACATAAACATCCTTCCTCAAACCACCCAAAAATAGCTGTGAAATAAACAGAGTCAGAAGGGCCAGTATCCTATCCTGCTGGAGGAAATGGAGAGAACAGATATTCCTTATATCAAAGATCATCCAAATAAATGACAGTTTGGGTACTGATTACAAGATGGATTTGGGAATTTCCTGATAGTTGCATTTTTTATGGACTTACACTATTTGAGGTAGTCAGGGCTTGGTTCCATCCGCCCAAAGATGTAAAATGCCAAATCATTCTGTCTTGTTTCAGCCTTGCATCCCACAGGGCTGACCAACATTGCTTATGAACCTGATGTGATTCCTGAGGAAATTTGCCCCCTCTGAAAGCTTACCTATTTGTCCGAGAGAGGAAAAGTAGCAGAACAGTGCCATAGTGACTTTGCAGGAGAAAATGTAGAATCATAGGCATGGGCAAGAAACCAAAACATCTCCAGTCTGCAGAAGTACTAGCTCAGGGTCTGTTTAGTTGGAGTTTTCATTCTCATAACAGTTTCTGACATTGCTATATACAGAGTTAATACTCCTTGCTTCCATGAACTTGTCGGCTCTCAGCCTCAGCTGTTTGGAGAGAGAGAATTAAAAAAAGTAAATAAAGGAAGTTAAAAATGAAATATGTATGAGTCATTTCAGTACTTGGGAGCTTTTTGTAGCTAGGGGACATCAGGTGTGTAACTGTAGAAAGGGAAGGAGAAAAAGAGTACCAGGTCAAAGCCCTGCTGGTTGGAATTATCAAAACATGTTTGCCTATCAGTTAATATGCCATAATTTTTAAGACATATATTAACTTTCTAAACCTCTCCAGAAATACACACTGTAATTTACACAAGTTAATTCCACAATGCAGCCACGTTGTACAGCTTAAACATTAGAAATAAAAATAATAAATTTAATATTTTAAGTGTTAATGCTGAGATTTTACTCTAAGTGCAAAGTAAATCCAGAAATGATTTAATGTTACTGATTTGTATCTTTTAATGAACATACAGTTTTGCAAGACCTTGGGTGTTAATTTCTAACACATGGATAGGTTGTGGCTTTTTTATCAGCCAGTTGTAAATTCAGTCCAGACCCACCTCCAGATCCAAGGTTCCACACGTTCCCTTAATAGCCTAAACCTTCATCCTCTGACTCCTGGAAATCTTTTAATGTGGTTTCAGGTTTTGAATCTCAGTGTTGGTGCACATTTGAATCTGGGTTTTGGCCCTGTCTACGAAGACACATAAGAGAACACTGCCTTCGTTTTGCACGGGAGAGGCCTTTATAATGCTGGATGCTGTGAATGCTGGGCATTCTTTGAAGGCTTCTCTCTCGTATCTCAGATACGAGGGGAATGCTACTTTGCTTAATGGGTTTTCGTGTATTTGTGCTTTTTCATACCAGCTTTAATGCCTCCTGCTGCCTACCAGAGAGCATTGGCAGCCACGTCCAAATGAACGCTTCCCTAACTTTATATAACCTTCTGACGCTGTCTGTGTGGGTTTTGGAGGTTTTTTGGTCAGTGCTCATTCAAGCCCTCAGTGAGCTTGAAGCCATCCTGGCTGTGTGCTGATCTATTTTTATCTGATAATTGGTTTTCCTGCTTGAGGGATTCACACATTGTAGATGAAGGTACTGGTTTGCCTTGTCCCTGCATGATGTTTTTGTTTCCTGGTGAATTGCCATGTTGCTTTGTAAAAACTGGTTTATTTTAGAATATTATCTGCAGATACCTTGAGTCAAACGAAGTGTAACTGAAGGAAAAAACCCAAATGTAAACACTCCATGAATCTGAGAATCACAAAGTTCAATAATTAATTACAAATGCTTTCTTGTGTGCATGCAGAGGACAATGTTCAATATAAGGACATCTCTATTTTTTATACAAAATTAATCAGTTGATATATGTATTCTTAAAATTGATTTAAACCAAAATTAAATTTCAGTATTTGTGAGTTAGGAAACTGGAGTTGAGGGATGGGGTTGTTTTCAGAACTAAGCATTAGTCCATGTATTGGTGGAAGGAAAATGAGGAATTGAAATTCCTCATTTATCTAACTTGCATAATTGAATGAGTGTGAGTATCTTGGGATTTGGTCAGTTTACTGCAGCTAATGCTCCCTTCTTCCATAGAGTAGAACCCCTGCCCAAGGTGATTAACAGTATTGACTCGTAGCTCAGGCTCACTTCCCCTAGCAATAAGTCTATTGGCAGAATTTCTTTTTCTGGAACTCACTGCATGTTTCCACTCCTGTGTCAGAGGCAACATCCCTGCTAATCTGTTGGAAAAGTATCCACATCAGTCAAAAGGAGTAATGGTAAATCACATAGGTTTGCTTATCTAACCTGAAATGGATGAGGAGCCCATGACTTTCATATTCTGTAAAGGTCATCTTAGCTTAAAAATATCCTAATACTCTTTGGAAATGACTATGTGAAAATGTTGGAGAAGGAAGAATGTTGAAATACGTGGAAAATGTGTGGTTGTCAAATGAGGCACTACACAGTGCACGATCCAGGTAAGTCACAGGACGTTAATTACTGTAGCAGTTGCTAAGCAGAAGAAACAGGGCAGTGAATTTAGGTAGCTGATGGATCTTCTAAATTAATCCTGAGAACTGTAGTTTATTGTTGCATGGAAATAATTTATTACAATACCCTCCCATGTATAAGCACCATGTTTTGTAAGTTTACACCAGATTTTCATATGTAGGACTTGGACAGTGCATTTAATTAGAGATGCAGTTCCACTCCCCTGGTGATAATGACATTGATAAAAGTCTGTGAAAAGTTTGACACAGATAGAACAAGATCATCTTTGTGGTAAATAAAATAAAAGTCATAGTTTTGTACAGTAATGGTTTTTCAAGATATTTTCCCATAACTGATATGCTTTTATTTCCCATTTTAAATTGTGAACATTATATTAAAACTTCGGCTAACTCAGTTGCAAAACAATGTTGTTATTCCAAGATGGCATACCAATGTTGGTTTGTCTAAACTGGAAAAAAAATATCTGTAAGACAGATGTATGTATTTTAAAGCTGATGGTTAATTAGCCAGGGTTAATAAACAGGAGAGGTAGTATCTTTACAGCCTGTT
>VZTM01033008.1:11359-30381 GCA_013400555.1 Jacana jacana
AATATTTATCTTTTTATTTTGGTCAGTAATGTACATGTTCCACCTGTATTGGTCTCTTTTTGGTGTTTGCACTTTAATTTGTATTAATTTGGCATGATACATAATTGCAAATTAATTATAGGGAAAGAAATATCTAATTCAAATGGATGGTTCACATGATGGTTTTAAAAAATCTTTTCTATCACACACAGATATATCTTCCATTGCAGATATTACAAAATAAACTTTTTGAAAAATTATTGCTTCTTCTACAACCAAGTTTAAGCACAATCCACCACTTTCTAGTGGAATCCAACTTGTGGATTAGACATGTTCTCAGATAGGTTGGCTTGCAAAAATATGTAAACTAAAAATCCTCTCCAGAATTTCACGCTAGCCACCTGCTTCCAATTTCTGCTTTGTATTTGCTTCTTTCCTTGTTTGTAATACCCAGTTTGTAAGGTCCTCCAAATTGCTTGCATTTTCTAGAACAAGACTTTGTATGAATTTGTTCTTGCAGTATTTCATCTTAGACTGTATTTTAAAATTCAATAAATAATAATCATTAAGGAACACATGCAATAATCTTGCAAATACTTTTAAAGAAAATACTCTTGATTTGATTATTTGTATTGCTTGGCTGAAAAAGGTGATTTTTTTAATTTTTAATTATTTTTTTTCAGCAATCTGTTATGTTACATTTGACTGAAGAAAGCAGTAATATAAAATAAGCTTCTATCACTTAAAATTAACAGTTGTGGAAGAACAAACCTGTCATTCCTCAGTTTCTTCATGTTACAATATTTTAACAAATATTTAAACTCAATAAATGTAACCCTCTAATTTGGTTATACTATTAGCTCTTAATAGAGGAAATTTTTTAAACCAAGATCGTGAATCTGTGATAGTGGTTCAGTAAAATTTATCAACTACTGAGGTTTAATGAAGACTCTTGATTTTTTCTTGTTTGAAACTTTTATATAGGTAGGAAAGTTTAAGGAGTAAAAGTCCTTGATGATTTTATATTATTGAAGAATTACTTATTAATGAATATCAGAAATAGGTCATGATGCCTAAAGCTCTTTGTTCAAATATGAAACACTGATATGATGAAATATATATATATACACAAAAGATTTTCTTCTTAATGAAATTTACTGTCACTTATTTAACTCTTAAAAATGCCACAGGACTGGCCAGACATGTTCCTGCTAAACAGAGTTTTTTCTGTCACAGTCCTGACCATGTAATTAAAAAACTTCTCATGAGACTAGGTAAGTGAGCTACAAAATATTATATTTTATGTTTCCTAATTTAATTCCAATAACTAAAATAATGATACGCCTAAGTTATTTTTGCTGAACCTGAGTTCTTCTTGTATATATTCCAAAATGTGTAACTCAGAGCTGGTAAGTTCTGTTCACAAGATTAAAAATTCTGCGTTGCTATTTCCCTGCCTGTTGTTGCTGTTACTGGATGCTTTCCTCTATAAAGTGGAGAGGTCAATACTTTACAAAACACTCATTTTTCTATAATTCTATACCTAATACTCTACTTCTGACTGAGAACAGTTATTACTAAAAAGCCCAAGAAGAGCCATAATCCCTTTCATGCTCTTTTGGTTGCTTTTAAGGACATATACTAACTTTGAAAGATCAAGTAGTAGCATGACTCTTTTAGTCAGTCAGATTTTAAATCCAGGTTTCTGAGGAATGTTTGCTAATGCATTGACTGGGGAGTTTCATTTCTTACTGAAACAGTTCTGAAAAAATGTTTCCAGTATGTCAAATACCTTGTTTTCAGATGACTGTATCCATACAACTAGTATACATAATGTTGTGGCTTACCCTTAGATAACATATTTTCTTGGAAGCAATTATGCACTTGGGATATTTTTGTAGTTCATTCATACGTACTGCCTCCAGTCCATTGATTAGAATTCTGCATGCTACTTATTCACGTACTTTCTCACTCACAGTGCAATTTGTTTAAAGCAGTTTTTACCTTAATTGAAAAGTTCTAGGATACAGGAAATATGAAGACTAAAAAATGCCTAAAAGCTTGTATTGTTCTGGCAGCCCCTTGTAATAATGCCTATAGTCATGAAGATGAAAACCAAATTCTTCACAGGAACCATTTCAATTTTAATGCCTAAAATGTAAAGCTTGATTCAATCCACTATTTGCCCATTTACCTGCTGAGCTTAATATTAATCTTGGATTTTAAGAAATTATTAAAAAAAAGGTCTGATTATTATTTAATGAAACCAAGGGGAATTGTGCTGCTTTGATTTTTATTTAAAAAAAAAAAAAAAAAAAAAGTTATGTTGTGCTAATCATCAATTAAAAGCACAAAGAATGGAAATTTTTCTGGAGTATACACTACACAGTGCTAGTGCTCATTTCAGTCTTTTCTTATGTGAGTGAAATGTCATTGGATATTTCTATACTGTATATTGAAAGGCTAGAAAACTTAAGTTTCATCAGACCACAGAAGTTATTGGTCACATCTATCTACCTCTGTAACAAAAAAACAAACCAATCAAACAAACAAAAGACAATTTTCAGGTTTCTTCCATGTAACGAGACAAATTAAAAGTGAGTCTGTGAACTAAGATTAAAACTGTCAGATTTTTTTTTCTAATAGTAGACTTTCACCATAAACTGGTGAACTCGTGGAAAAAAAAATAAAGCTTTTTTCTTGTAATGAAAGTGAGTCTCCAGCATCCTTTATGTATGACTCTCAGCAATATTTATTTTTCAGATTATCATAACATTTAGAAAAAATCATGTATTTTAGTACTCTATATTCTTCTGTCAGCTACCAATTACTGAAAGAAAAAGTCTGTCTTAAACTCAAAAGAAAAGTAAAAGACGGGTCTAGATGGACTGGTGAGAGAGTACAAAAAGAAACAGTAAGACAATAGTGGGATATTCTCATCATTGTATTATTTCACTTAATAATGGTCTATGTAAATAAACTGTTTTAAGAGCAATCTGCAAAAGAACAGTGAATTGACTCCTCCGGAATCTTAAAAATAAACAAAAACATAGAGAAAGGCAAGATGGGGAAAGGGAGATAAAAGTCAATCAGTTGATGAGAGGTAAGATTTTGTACTCTGTTAAGAGCCTTAAACAGGAAGAAACTAGTTATCTGCAGGATCTGTAAATACTCGTTTGAAATGTTTTCTCAGTGTCCTGGTTTGAGGCAAAACAAACCAATTTTCTGTTCAGTAGATTTACTTTTTTAGCTGTGCCTCTTCTAACTAACTAAAGTCTGAAACTAACAGCACATTGTTCAGAGAGTGCTTTGACACACAGTGATAAGACCTGATTATACCAAGGGATGGCATGCAGAGAGGCCCTTGCTTATACTTACTGCTAGAACAACCAAGGTCAGGTAATTTTGTCAGGTGACCTAAAACTGGCCAATTGGGGTATTCCATCCCATCCGCATCATGCTCAGTAAAAAAAGCTGAGAGATCAAGGGGTTGTTAGTTTCTTCTTCCTTCAATGGCTGACGTCTGGGGAGGACCCTGTCTGTTGATCTGCCTTTGATCCTGATCCGGAATCCAGCTCCTGTCGGTCACCGAGTCCAGCCTGGGACATTCACTGGTGCTGCTGGTGACGTGATCATCATCCTGGGAGCCTGATACGGTTTTGTATAGACTGTATACTTTTTTCTTTATCCTTTCTTTTATATTCTTTTTAATTTTTCTTTTTATTGTTTATTATATTATTGTTATTGATATTTCGTTAAAGTAGTTTAGTTTTTATCTAAACTCCTGAATCTCTTAATCCTTTCCTCTCCTCTCTTTTCCTTAGGGGGGGGGGAGGAGGGGTCATCATCTGTCCGATTGGTCAAAACCATGACACTCAGATGTCTGGGAAGAGAAATAAGTTTCTTTACTCCCAGAGGAAATTGCAGTTGGCAGCAGGTTGTATTTTCCAACTTAAGTGCTGTGCTTCTGTGACGAAATCTTGTCTCTTTGGGAGTCAGTGGCTAGATAAGAAGAGGCAGGGTACTGGAAAGCATTTTAGTAATTTTTTTAATCTTTTAATATATATTCAGTAACAATAAAAACATAAACATGTAAATACAAAAGAAAATCCTAAATTAACAATAAAAAAATAGAGTATTATTTTGTAAAGAACTAATGTGGGAAAAAAAAATAAATCAGAATTTTTGTGCCTTTGATGAGATCTTCTCCTTACTACCAATGCAATGTACAAAACTGTTAAAGGTGAAGTACTGAAGACACTTGAAAATTGGTATTTTTGAGGGCAAGTCACAGATTTCCCTGAGAAACTGAATATTTCTCCCACATGGCTAAGAATCTAAATATAGGCCTGAATTTAGGATGAGTTTAAAAATATTTGTGTAAGTACTTTTTTATTTTATTTTTCTGCAGAAGACTTCAGATGAATGGACGAATACTTTAAGTGACATTTTGAAGAGGTAATTGTTGAATTGCATTAACTCAAAATAGCTATCCAGGTCTAGTTTCCTCATAGGTATTTCAAGAACAATGTCCTGTCTACCTTGAAAACTGAATTTAAATTGATGAACAAACTGCTGAGCTTGGAGCTATCTTCTTTTAAATATGATTTGTCAGGCTCTGTCCCAGAAATCAGGAGAAATTTTAAATATAGATGCAGAGTTCAGTTATGCTTCTGACATGTATTTGTGTATGTGTCAACTTGACCTCAAGTTGACATTAAATTTACAGATGAAGAGAACATTATGTATCCGAGGGCAGCTACCACTGATAACAAATATATTGGAAAGGATAACGAGGTATGGTGCACAACCATGAAGGATGCAAGTATAAATAGAGAGGAGCTGAATCTGCTGCGTAGATGGGGGGAAGTGGTGGAAGAGCAGAATTTCTCAAAGCAGAATAGGCACAGTATTACTCTAGGGTATCCCTGGTGACTGAGTTTGAAAGGGCAAACACGGATTTTAGGGCTAATTTAGCATTTATAATAACTTTTCATTAATTTGGATATTTCAGAGGGTAATTGTTCCTGTTTTCAGTGGAAACAAATTTTAGTGTTTTTTCATCATAAGTACGCCTCTGGGCATAGACTCACTGCAAACATGCATCTCAAATAGATATTTCGATAATGAGTTAATGTAAATATGTATAACAGAAGAACCAGTTATCAACATTGATTAAAAATGTAGTTTTGCTACTGCTCTTAAGAAATGTTGATTAGATATTAAGTAGACAGCTTCATTGTGGATAGCTGGTAATTCTTGCAACTGTGGAGGGTTTGAATTCTGGGAAATCCGAGCATTAGTTCCAGGTGTCAGACTTTCCTCCTTAGTGTAATAAGAAAAAAGGAATTTTGGATGCACTGTCATATATCTATAATGATGGAAATTAGCAACATTTTTTTTTTCTCTCATGAATATGTTAGAGGTACACCATTCTTTTCACACAGCTTTCTGTATAACAAAGTATTTTTCATTTTTATCAAGAAACTAGATTAAAAGAAATTCTAACTGTATTTACCAGTCTTTGAAAAGAAACAGTTACTTAGAGGAAGAAAATCATTATGAAACCTACAGAAATCTATAGGCCTTAATTTGTGAGGCAATGGTGCTTTATTTTCACCAGCAGAGGACAACACAATTTTACAACTCAAAGTACTAGGAAATTATTTTTTCCTTTCTTATGCTCCTGCTATTTCACCTTTGTCTTTTCATGTGATAGGCAAAGCTGTGCGATCTTGGAGAGGTAAGGCTCTTAACTGGGTGAGAAGGGGAGTAGCAAGGAATATGGTAGTGCTTATTACTTGAAAGAAAGATTAAACATTGAAGAGTAGGAAGAAGTAAGATATTTATAGTGAAAGAAAAAGTGCAAACCCTGGAGGTGCTGAAGGGCAGTATATAACTTTCCTTCATTCCTTCCTTTTTATTCTATAAATTATGTCTTTTGCATGGCAACAAAATTTGCTAAGAGAAAAGGGCAACAGCATCTTCAGGAAAGCTTTGAGCTCAAGATAAATTGAGATTTTTTTGGGGCCATTTATTCTCATTCATATTTTTAGAAAACATTAAACGAATCATTCTAATCACATTTAAAATATGGACTAATAACTTCCCCTGTAAGCTTTTTTCTCTTCAGATATTTGATCATTGCAAAAGAAATATTTATTTACATGTTGCTCATTTCCAGTTTATTTTAATTCAACATATCTGAGTTTGTACATTATATCAGACAAACCAACAATAACAAGTTCTTTCTTAGATGATCTGGTCCCTTTCACAATTAATTAAAATATTTTATAGTTAATTTTTCTCACTTTTAACATTGGTTTCCTTCTAATATTTTCTAATAGTGTGAATTAAAACACTGCATTTCTCTAGCCTGAGTTTTGTTTACCATCCTTCATCCAGCAAATATCTAAGTCCACTCATAATATCCTTTGGGCAATATGCTGAAGGGTATGTGTCTTACTCTGTTGTAATCCATATGAAATGTCCTTCCAAATCAGACTGCTGGCACATCTGGCCCAAAATTCTTTCTCTCAGAATGACAAAGGAAATTATATTTAGTACAAGACAATAGATGACATTATGCAGCTGCTTTTTCATAGAAAAAAGCCTTTTCAATGAGAGCAATTTTCATTTGTACTCTCCTCTACCTGTTTGTCTACCTAGCATGAAATGGTCCTACTGTTAGTGAAAATTGGAGTATATTTCCCAGCCCAGTGGCATATGTGGCATCACCTTTCTTTAGAGTGTCTTCTGGGCCCAAGTCTCAAGTCTCTTGTACATGGCAGACATTATCAGCTGTGTTGAATTAGGCCTTTTCTTTTTTTCTTTTCTTTTTTTTTGTCATTCACCTCGCAGGAATCCAAAGAATAGTAGAATCTGTTCTATTTGTTCTTCAGGTACTACATGAGTGAAAGGAGGAAGGCCATTCTGTGCTACTTTGAATGGGTCATTTAAAAATATTTTAATTGAAATAAATAAGAATTGTGCAAATACCTTAAATTACAGTGAGATTACAATCTGTAATATCTCTTTTTTAAAAATTGAAGATAGTATTTGTAGTATTATATAGATAGATTAGTATTAGTATTATAGTAGATAAACACTTGCAGCCAAACTCTCTTCAACACAGTTGTATTTTTCTCAAGAAACATCAAGAAAAGGAATGAACAATAATACATAGAAATCCAAGAACTAACAGGAGTTAATTCAGACTAATACTTAACCCAAGACAAGCATGGCCGTAATTTTGACTAAGGGAGAAAGAACCAAGAAACAGATAGACAGACACCCCCCACTCCTACCCTCCCGTATCTGTTGAAAGAAGGTAAGACATCAGGATTGTCCAATATTTTTCTGTCATCTTTTACACAGAAGTGAGAAACTATGTTATTTAAATAAAATAGAAAGACTTCTCCTCCTTATTCTTTGCCTCTTGTGACATTTTTCTTTTCCTATCTGTATGAAATATATTCAGAGATTTCTTTTTCTTTCAGCTGAATTAATTATTTAGCCATCATCAGCTATTGTTCATAAATTGTTGAAAGCAGCAGGGAGGCACTAAAGCAGAAGCTGTGATTACTTTCTAAAATTGCAGATGTCTTCTCAGTTCACCAGTCATTACCACGTAAGGTCACTTAGCGATGAGGTGTAAAGAAGTGGGGGCTGGAAAAATATAGACTAAAGAGCATAATTTACCTCTAAGGCACCTCTCAAAAGTACAATGTACCAAGGTGCTGAGCACCTTCCAAGAGACTAGTGACTTCTTTTGAAATTAACCTGATTTAAGGAAACTAAGTACTTCTGGGGATACACACAGAGGTTTGCAGGAATGGTGCCTTGTCTCAGAATTAATTTCTTCATTTTGGACAATCCACAATCCAGTTTTTGCTACTCTAATTCACATATTTTTGTTAATGTTCTAGTGTTCAGGAAAATGTAATAATATCAAAGAAATATTCCTCATTCCAGCAGAAATGGTCATTCTACCTTAATAAGTAATGTAGTTGCAAAATAGTTAAATTTTTGAGAATATTTTGCAATGTTCATATCTGTTACATTGGGACCTTAATCTGAACTATGTTCTTTTTTCTAAAACGCTAAACCCAGTACCAGCACTCAGTCTGTCAGTCATTCTATCTGACTAGTGACACACATCATGAGGTGGAGCAAAAGAGAATTAATATAAATATCTTTAATCTCTTTAAAATTCTCAAGATGTATTTTGAAAAGCAAAATTATTGATTCCTTTGAGAACCTTAGTCTTTTTCTATTCATACATTATATATATTACATATATATATCTATATATATCTATATCTAGATAGATAGATAGATAGATAGATAGATAGATAGATAGATAGATAGATAGATATTTATGTAAAATCCAATAAAGAACTTCCCAGACTCGTCACTCATCTTGCTCACTATAAATCTGGAATATTTTGGTAATATTTCTTCTACAGCTATTTCATTCACTATATGATATAACACTACAGACAGAAATGCAGTAGAATCAATTTGCCCATCAGAAATTTCACTTCTGGAAGACAAGACACGCATGCATGCCTGGGACTGTTTTTCTCCAGCTGTGTGACAGGAGTAACTACTCCCTACTACTATTGCAGGATCTTCTTGAATCCTTAATGTACGAATAATGTCTCTGGTTAAGTTTCCTAGATAGGTTTTTATTTGCCTAGTCCTGTACTGCAAATAAATACTATTGCAAAAATCAGTCTGAAACGGTCTTTCATTGAGTAGAGTTGAGTACTTCAGAGAAGTAGTTTTCAATTTTATTTTTTTTTCAGAAATTCTAGAAATCTGTAGGTTATGTTTAGTAAATATTCAAGCATTAAATGAACAAAATAAATCAGCTCTTGATAGGCTTTCTGTTTTTGTGTGGTAAGGTATAACAATATTGGGAATTAGCTGTCTTACATCAAGAGTTGAAAACACCTCTTTAAGTTAATGTCAACTTTAATCAATAGAATGTTTTCAGAAAACAGGAGAATCTTGAATTTCCTGGTCTGTTAACCAGGAAAAAAAAAGTGTATACTGATTATTTCATTATTTGTGTATTTTTGTATAAAGGACATAAGAAAACAGTAGAATACACACAAGAGGAACATATATTCAAAGAGATTGTACTAAAAAGAATTCAACCTCTTTTTTAGCAAGTTAGTTTTATAATATATTAAAAAGCATTTTCTACATAACTTCATTCTGAATGAGTTTTTTAAACCATCGCATATTTAAATTTTTTGTGTGTTTTTGCTCAGATAAGACAGGTTTTCTCTGACTTTAAATTTTGCATACAGCCTTTCATAATCATAAAATCATAGAATCATAGAATCGTTCAGGTTGGAAAAGACCTTTGGGAGTCCAACCATCAACCCTACCTTACATAATTCTCCCCTACACCGTATCCCCCAACACCACATCTGTTCAACTCTCAAATACATTTAGGGATGGTGACTCAACCACCTCCCTGGGCACCCTACTCTAGTGCCTGACCACTCTTTCTGTGAAAATTATTTCCTAATATCCAGCCTAAACCTACCCTGGTGCAGCTTGCAGCCATTCCTTCTTTTCTATCACTAACTATCTGTGAGAAGAGACCAGCACCAACCTCTCTACAATGTCCTTTCAAGTTGTAGAGAGCAATGAGGTCTTTCCTCAGCCTCCTCTTCCTCAAACTAAACAGTCCCAGATCCTTCCATCGCTCTTCATAAGATTTATGCTTCATGCTCTTCATCAGCTTTGTTGCCTTCCTCTGCACTCGCTCCAGACCCTTGAGGTCTCTCTTGTGTTGAGGTGCCCAGAACTGGACACAAGACTCAAGGTGTAGCCTCACCAGTGCTGAGTACAGGGGGACAATCATCTCCCTACTTCTGCTGGTCACACTATTTCTAATACAAGCCAGGATGCCATTGTTTTTTTTGGTCACCGGGGCATGCTGCTGGCTCATATTTAGACCCTTGTCAACTAGAACCCCCTACCAGGCAGCTTCCCAGCCACATTTCCCCAAGCCTGTGCAGGACCTGGCACCTGGCCTTGTTGAAGCTCGTACCTTTAATGTTGGCCCATCAATTCAATCTATCCAAGTCTCTCTGTGAAATCTTTCTATCCTCATACAGATCAACATTCCTACTTAACTTGGTGTCATCTGCGAACTTACTGATGATACACTCTATGTCTTTATCAAGATCATCAATAAAGACATTAAACAGAAATGGTCCCAACACTGAGCCCTGAAGAACACCACTTGTGACCAGCTGCCAGCTGGATTTAACTCCATTGATCACCAATCTAGGGACCGGCCATCCAGACAGTGATCCAGCAGAGTGTAGACTCATACAGGCCATGACTAGCCAGTTTTTCCATGAAAATTTTTTGGGGAAATGTGTCATATACTTTTTGAAAGCCTAGGTAGATGATATCCACAACCTTTCCCTTATCCAATAGTAACATCTATTGCTAGTGAGACAACTTTTGGCCATATACAGGAAAGAAGATGTTGGGGAAAAAAAAAAAAAGTGGTTTCATTGTTAGAAAAGACTAATTATATTTTTCAACTAACCTGAGCTGAAGCAGCTTACTAGGGAGAAAATATTAGTTCTCAGCTTGAACTGCAACTTTGATATAAATATTTTATATCATTTTATGAGTAGAAACAAGGTGCCCTACTGGTATTCAGCATTGCTTGACATATTTTTCTTGACTTCTCCCATCTTATCAGAACATTTTGTGGAAAAGTATGTTTTCTGTAAACTATTTCTTCAAAAATAAATGTCCAGCTGACAGACCAAAAAGTTAACTCCCAGCTTCTAGCACATGGGCAATTAACAATGACTTTGATGATTAGAGGTTTTCAATACACATCAGAATGTGAGAAGAAATTTAACTAATTAAATAATAGTATGACATGTGATAGTCATTTTGAGTGATTGCACTCAAAATGCAAGAGGTAATTGCTTTTAAAATCCACCTTCTTAAACAGATATATTCTGTTTCTTCATATGCAAAACATATTTGATCTTTGTGTTGTGAAAAACAGTGAATATAGAAACTCAGCCACCAGCTTGTAGGAATGGTGCTTAGAATCATGGAATGAATTGGACTGGGAAAGGACTATTAAAGTTCATGTAGTCCATTCCACTGCAATGAGTAGGGACATTTTCAACTAGATCAGATTGCTCAGAGCTCTGTCCAACTGGATCTTGAACGTTTCCAGGAATGGTGCATTTACCACCTCTCTGAGCAACCTATTTCAAGTGTTTCACCACTCTCATTGTAAAAACTGTCTTCCTTGTATCTAGTCTGAATCTATCCTTTTTTCATTTAAAACCATTACCCCTTACCCTCTTGCAACAGGCTTGCTTTCTTAAAATTCAGGGTCCTAACTTTACTGTTTGCCTGACCCATGTCCCTCAGGATTGCCAGCTCCACAAGTGCATGATCATTGCAGCTTCGTACTTTGTAATGTTCCTCAGAGCATAGGTAGGAGGGAAATGGTAAGTTAAGAGAGAAATAAACCAACTCTCATTCTTGCTCTTCCATGAAGGCTGTCTCTGTATCATGGAGGTTTCCTTTCAGAGAGACCATAGAGATGCCTTAGCCAGGATCAAGGCTTTCAAGACAAATTGTGGACTTCCATCACTCTTATTGTTGCAAAGGAGAACAGAACTGAAGACTGTCAATTCCTAAGAAATATTTTCTAGTAAGAGAGACAATCAAGCAAAAATGAGGTTCCCATGATATATTTGATGATTCATATTTCACTTGCTAATTAATTTACATAAAAAGGCTGTACCCTTAATATGATTGATAATAATTGTGAAAGCCAAATTACATGATTAACATGTTGTATCACAAACTATGCATGGATAAAAAAGTACAATTTTGATGATGCTGAAAATTCAGAAAATAAAATTTTGCTGTCAGCTCAAATAAGTAGGAAAGTTACATGCTTTAGGCAAAAAACATCATAGAGGATATAGTGATGTTGTAAAAGCAATAGAAATTATTAATTAGCGACACTGATGAAGGAAAACAAACAATGGCTTAGTCACTGTCCTTTTAATCTAAATATTTTCTTTACCTTTTTTTTTCAGTGTGAATATTATTTTCTTACTAATTTGATTTAAAAACACTAAAATTCACATTCAAAAAATGTTCATGTCATACCGCAGTTCATATACCAATTTATTTTAAAAAGACTTATGAAGAAGTATATTAAATGGTGTTTAAATTTTATTTATAAACAGCATCTTTTAACGTCCTTGAATCTATTATTTTCACAGTCTAGAAAGGAGATTAGCTTCTTACTATCCTGATAACTAGTACATGATCAGATTATTCATCGGCTGTGTTATTTATTATTGTACATATAGGTCAAGAAGAGATTAATTACTTCAAAAATTACAGGAGATGAACAATCAAGAAAGATATAAGGCCATTACTGAATATAATTTAACAAAAACTTCTGAATCCCAGAATTTAATCATTCCATGTGTACTAGGACAGACTATTCTATCCCAGATTATATATTCATTGCTTTCAATACTGGGTTTTTAGTTTTTAATGGATTAGTTTTCTAGCATAGATCTACTCACTAAACAAATGAAAAATCTTTTTCATATCAGACATTGGTCTCCTTTGGAATCAAGGAATTATTATTGCACAGTCTAAACACATGTTTCTTTTGTCCCTGCATAAGTAATTAACACAAAATGATGAAGTAGATTTCTCACAAGAGGAATTCTTGTAGCCTTCTTACAAATGAGATTTGTATTTTAACATTGCAGAGTTTTTTTTAGCTCCCAGATAAAAACAACCTTGTACCAAAAAGACATTAAAATATCCTCAGAACAAAATGCACAAGTAAGAAGTTCCCTTAGATTATATGTTGCCATTTCTTATCATAAATTATCAAACTATCATTGCACATTGAAAGAAACTCCTCTAAATCCTGCCACCCACCTTTTTACAAATTCTCTGAAATATATTTATAATTGCAGAGTTTGACCTTTGTATCAGAGTTATTGACATCAATATTTCTCTCTTGTTCCCATTTTTAGTGTTATTCCCTGGATGAAGGACTGCTTCAGAGATGCTCAGCATATCTGAAATGGTTGGGTTTGTCATCCATAATAGAGCCCTTGCTTAATGTGGTGCAATGCCTCTTGTAGGATGAGAGAGAGAGATATCAACAGCTATATTAGACGACAGCTATGGCTATCCATGGTTCCTTTTTATTCACTTTTTTAATTACGTCTCACATAGTTTGTTTGTCATAGCTGGATGGATTTTGAAAATATGTAGCATATTCAGTGAAGTAAATGATATAAAAATCAGTTGGGTTCAAGAAATTTTGGACTGGAAAAAAGAGAATAGCATTGTGTATTTAGGCAGAGGTTCCTAATTGCAGTTTGAAAGCACAAGAAAAGAGACATGATGCAGGCAGTGAATTTAGATCACACAATGAAAGGCAGGGAAGCAGAAGTTATGAAAATGATAAATAGGCCAGCTGATAGCAGCCTGTCTTTCTGAGGAACGGGAGTATCTTTGCTAACCTTAGCAAACACTAGAGTTGAAATATGCCACAGTACATATGGTACAAAGGGTGAGATGACTAATTTCATAGTGTCAAGCTCAAAAGCAAGGCTAAAGGAGAGGGATAGCTGAGCAGCCCACTGCTGGCTCTGGTGAAGAAGGACGTCTTTTGAGCTCATCTTCTTCTCTCATTCATCTGTTCTCTCCCCTCTTCCTAATGCAGAGATGTGGAGGAAACTATTCCCTTATCTTCTGTGATGTCACAATGCAAACTCTTATTTACACAATGTTTCAAAGTATTGAAACAGATTAGTGCAATTTCAGTGGAGATGCTAACACCACTAAACTCAAGATTAGAATTTTGAAAAAAAATCTGTTTTACTACCTTACCTCATTTCCTTCTGATAAACTCAAAAAACTTTTGAATTTGTTAACAACATGTGACATGAGAGAAATTGGAAAGGAGGGAACTGAAATGCATGAGCAAATGAGGGTTTCAGCATTATCAATGGAGAAATATCCAGAAGGTGAAGATACTGCTTGGTAAGAATCAGAAAAATTTATGTCTGCTCAACTTGGAAAGACTTAGTTGAAAAAGAGGCATTTCTTTTCCAGTGTAGAAACAAGTCAAAGCTGCCTGGGGCTGCGCTAACCTTGCAGACAGTAATACAGGACCAACTGTGCCCAGCCATTTTCAGACCTGGACTGGTAGATGTTGACTGCAGGGTGCTGAACTGTGAGCAGTTCTAGGAACAAGTCAGTTCTGGCTACAGGATCTTCAAGCAACTCTGTGCAGAAAAGATGTAATTGCAAATTGAGTCCCCAGCTAAGCTGTTCACAGGCTAATCAGACTCTTCCTTGACAGTGGGGCTGAAGAAAGGAAAATGAGACTGTCTCAGACTTGTAGATTTACAGAGAGAATGGGGTGTAGTGAGTTGACCTTGGCTGAATACCATGTGCCCACCATACCTCTCTGTCAACTGTCCTCATCACTGGACAAGGAGAGAAAAAATAAAACCAAATCTTAAAACACCTTCCTTCCCTTATTTTCTGTGATCATCTTCTCTCTTGACTTCTCTACCGCCTCCACACAAGTATCACACAGTGGGATGGGAATGGGAGTTGCAGTCAGCTTCTCACGTATCTTCTCTGCCACTCCTTCCTCCTCACTTTCTTCCCCCGTTCCAGTATGGGGTCCCACACATAGTTGACAGTCCCCTATGAACTTCTCCAGTGTGGGTACACGGTGCAGTCATTCAGAAGCATATTGCTCCAGCATGGGTGCCCCATGGGTTCACAGGTCCTGCCAGGAACCTGCTCCAGCATGGACTCTCAGCCTCCTTTGTGTGCATCCACACATGGGGTCCTCCACAGGCTGCAGATGGATATCTGCTCCACTGTGGACCTCCATGGGGCTGCAGTGGGATAACTTGCCTCACCATGGTCTTCACTATGGTAAAGTCCAGTGTAGAGCAACAAAGATGATAAAGGGAATGGAGCATCTCCCTTATGAGGAAATGCTGAGAGAGCTGGTACTCTTTAGCCTGGAGAAGACAAGGCTAAGGAGAGACCTCATTAATGCTTACAAGCATCTAAAGGGTGAGTTGAAGGAGAATGGAGCCAGACTGTTCTCAATGATTCCCAGTGACAGGACAAAAGGCAACTGGCTCAAGCTGGAATAGGGGAAGTTCCCTTCAAATATGAGGAAAAACTTCTTTATGGTGAGGGAGACAGAGTCCTGGAGCAGGCTGCCCATGGAGGTTGTGGAGTCCCCTTCTCTGGAGATTTTCAAAATCCGCTTGGATGCAGTCCTGAGTAGTGTGCTCTGGGCAATCCTGCTTTAGCAGGGGAAATGGCCCAGATGATCTCTAGGGGTCCCTTCCAACTCTGACAGTTCCATGATCCTGTGATTCACCATGGGCTGCACACTAATCTCTGCTCTGGCACCTGGAGCTCCTTCTTCACTTGGTGTTTACAGAGTTGTTTCACATATTCTAACTCCTCTCTCCAATTGCTGTTGCACAGCATTTTCTTCATTCCTTCTTAAATACATTATAACAGAGGCTCTACCACTGTCACTGAAGGGCTCAGACTTTGACTGAGGTGTGTGCATCTTTGAACCGTTGGGCATTAGCTCTACTGGTCATGGAGAAAGCTTCTGGTATTGTCTCACAAAAGCCACCTTTGCAGCTTCACCACTGAAAATAACCCCAAAATCTTACCATGCAAATCCAATGCATGGGGTTAAACATATACTCAGGTTATGAATACTGAATAGGGTGACAATAGTTCCCATAATGATGCAGAAGTGGGAAAAGTTTATGGAGGAAAACTTTATGCAGGTATTATTAAGCACCCTGGTCTTCAGGAATGCTTAGTTATCAAACATAATAGCTAACTGATATAAAACTAATTCATGCAGAGGAAGGTTATTTTATTCTTTAAATAAATACATGTAATGGAATAATGGAAAATACAATTAAACTATGATTAAATGCTAAATTATTTTGGTTAAGATTATGTGATACTATCATAAAGATTATGCACTATCAAAAAATAGGAATAAGTAATAGAGCATAAACAGTCGATCAAATTCTCATCATCTTTGCTGAGAGTAATAAAACTGTGTCTATTCAATAAATGTAAAGTTAATTCATATTTGTCATTGTAAACACTATCCTTCATTCTGAGTTTTCATTGGTATTTCTAATAGAGGTGGAAAAATGTTTAGATTGATATAGTAACTCCTTTCCAGCTCAAAAATGCTCAAGTCAACTGTGATAATTTGCAGTATCTACATAAGTACAGCCTATGAATTCAGACTATTTCTATCCATGAATGAAAAATTGCTCAATAGAATATTTGTGGTTTTGAATAGAATATCCAGTCTTTGTTGGTGGAGATTATAGCATGTGTCTACATAGGCAGGAACAGGAGGCAGATTTTAACCAGTCGTTTCAATCAAATATTGTTCATCTGGTGCTTCAAACTGCAGAGCAAGGAAGTCAAGCATGGAGAATCCCAAATGCAAACAAAGAAATTAATTTTTGTTTTGCTTGACCAGCTCACAGAAGTTTGCATGGGAAAGAGAAGATGAGCATATTTCATAGCAGGAGCTGTAGAATAGAATATTTTCAGTTGGAAGTGCTATAGCACTAGCACAGATCAATAAAAAAAAAAAAGGAGCTAACGTAGAAGCATTCTATTATTCTAAGCAGAGGCCAAGAACTGCAGAAGCTGTCCCCATAATGGTCCCAGCCTACACAGTTACTGGTGTAATTATTCCAATTCTAGCTATTCCATGAAGAACTTAATTTAATATTTTTCTCTGAATAGGTAACTTTTAAAGTCAGAATGGAAATTTGAAAATCGTGCATCTTATGAGTTTCTATAAAAATTGAAGCAATAGCAGTAGTGATGTGAATTGCATCCATTAAGATTAATGGAATGTCAGCTGTATTGCTTATTCTTTACTATCATTATTTAAGTGAAGTTACTAAGAAGAAGCTCCAGCATTATATTAATGATCAGCGAACAATGTTAGAAAAATGAAGTCTTTTTATGACATAAAATTGGAAAGTAAAAAATAGCTGTAACTAGCCTTGAAAACATTAGAGATTAGTCACAGGTAAAGTCTTTTCTTCTTAGGAAACTTGAATGACAAGGATTTATGAAGAAAATTTTTAAAATACTTTAAGTCCACTAATATGCAAACAGTAAGTTCATAGAAGTAGAAAAGAGGCATTAAATATAGAAGCACATAGAAAGGTCACTTTCCCCAGCATCTAGTAAGTGTGCAGTCTGTGCTTTCCAACAGGCTGTCTATCACACATAGAGGTGTATTATTTCATGAACCCATATTTCAAAGCAGAAGTCTCATAAGCTTTAGTTATGTATTCAAATATTATCAAACCACTCCCATCCCTGAGCTGTACCTTGAAAAGAGTAGGACAGTGTGCTACCTTCCCCAGTAGGTCCTCATGCCACTGGCATTTGCTCTGTAGCAAACCAAAACTGGACTTCTTGGGTTGATCTCAGGTCTTTTTCTGTCACATCACTTTTGGATGATGATCAATAGGTAGTTGACAGTACTTGCTCCTGTCACCAGCACCTCCTCTACTTACTTTGTTTGGGCCTATTGTGCATTGCAAGACGGGTCATTGCCCTTGCCTTTGTTAGGGTGTCTCTCAGACCTGTGCTGGACTAGGTAAAATGATAATCCCTGACAGTAAACTGCTGAATCCATCCTGGGAGGATGCAAGACTTCTCAAGGTTTGGTTTCAAACATTATCTGCATTCTTTAAAAAAATTATCTGCCTAAAGTAGTAAATCCTATATATTGTTATTCAGTGCAGTGTGATTGCAATGTCTCTGAAGCATTGCTCCTGTTGTATTTCCCTTTTAAAAACTAGCAAAGTTTTTATTAGGGGACTAAGATAATAATATGAAAAAAAACGTATGAATTATAGAGAAGTGTTAGGGAAGAGGGACGTGAGTAAAAAAGTGGAGGAGGAATGGATCACTTAGCAGGATGCTAATGTCTAAAAAATTGAATAGGTGGCAACGAAGATGATGGGGCGGAATTATTTAAGATTAATAAAGGTGATAAAAGCAAGAGTAATAACCTGAAACTCAAAGAGGAAATATTAATTTACATACTAATACAAAAAGTTACAACAGTAAGGTCAATTAGAAAAGGAATAATTTGCCAGAGAATGTAGTTCTGCTAATATTGCCTAAGGTGTCAATGAGACTAACAACCCATCCTTGCATTAACAAAGGCAATACTTTAACAGAAGTGTGAAATAAAGATGGAGTTGATTTGCGCACTACTTTTCTGTGATAGCTTATCCATGGAATAGCATATCCATGGATATTTTTATATGGAAAAGGAAAGTATAGTTCCTTGTTTGTTTGGGGTTTTCTTACAGATTTCTTTCAAAGTCAGTTTCCTGATTAATCTTTACTCCATAACATATGGAATCTTTAATCCATATAACTTCTATACTTTGTGCTTGATGATTTATCTTGAATATTTATTCTATATATTGTATTACATTAATTCCAGATGGTATTATTAAAATGCTGATTCTCCTTCCTTTCTCTGATTTTTACTTAAGAAAAAATGAATTATATTCACTCAAAGTCAGTACATGGAAATATGATTTTTTTTTCTTTTCTTTAATTTTGGAAATTAAATATGACTCCTCAACTAATTTTAAATATTTTAAAATATATGATAATTCCTTTATTAAATCACAGATAAATATTCTTTAAGACATTGGTTTTTTACCTTCTTATCCATGCCTTGGTGTTTGTTTAGTTTGGCTTGCAAGTTAAATTCTGTCATTAATTTTAAAGATGAATGTTAATGTTTATTTCTTTTAGTACAACCATTTATCAGGTAACTTGCTCTGAACAAACAAAATGATCCACAATGCTGTGCAATTCATTGCCATGGGAAAGTGTAAATCCCAAAGTTTCAA
>VZTM01033009.1:0-63328 GCA_013400555.1 Jacana jacana
TAGGGAGGGGGCTTGTTTGGGTTTTTTCATACCACAGCAGAAATTCAAGTCCTTCCCACAACTCACTACTTATCACAAAGATTTTTCCCTTCAGACTACACAGTTATTAGCAGACATTCAACTTTTATACAATTTCTCAAATGTTAAAGCAAACTACCTTAAACTTCTAAAGTGCAGATGTATATTTCAAAACAACTGGTCAAGAAAGCAAATTATATTTATGAAAAAAATCTTGGCTGTATTCCCTCTAAAAACATAATAAGAAGTTAGGAAGAATGGTTCAAACAACAATAAATCTAGATGTTCAAAGTAGCCAGCCAGAACAGTTTAGACTGTCAAGAAAAGTCTGGAAAAAAATTTGATGTCATAAAACTTGTCTCAACTTCCAATATTTGGGAGTCAGTAATACACACATCTTTACTTAAACTATGTTATAATACCAGCCACTTTGCAGGCAAGGAAAACTAAGTAACCCTGACCTAGAGCTCCTAGCCTGAAATAGCCAGGCAATGCAGTAAAACTAGACGGAGAAGGAAATTAAGAGCCAAGACATGTAGGAAAAGGAATCTAATTTTGTACATTCTTTCCAAAATGTCTGATCTTTGTTATCGTCCATAGTTCCATTCTCTAGTTAATATAAGGAATTGCTAAACAGAAAGATATATGTGGTTGGCTTTGTCACTAGCTCCTACTTCAGTAGTACAAGATGACAGTGAAGTCTGTCAAGGTATCTGACAGATAAAATGCTTAGCATAAAAATACTGTTTTCCTTCTAACACAGCAATTTTTAAAACAGGTTGTTTTGGTTTGGTTTTTAATTATAAGAGCATTGAGACAGAAAGGACCAGTGAAAAAGTGGGGCTAAAGAAAGTAAAGCTTTGCTGTGTCTCAATAGGGAACCAAAATTTTATGCAAGGGAATAAGGCATCCAGCATGAGATTTGCAGAATATAAAGACTTGTCATGTATGGGAGGAAAGATATTTAGTTACAGGCCTTTGGATAACAGGAGAGAGAGATGGAGACAAGTAAATAATGATGTCGTGACAGTTAAGGCAGGAAAGGTAGCATGAATACATCCAGACTGAAAAACGTTCCACAGTGGAAGGAGGACAGCACTACTTATTTAATAAGGAAGTAGACTGAAATCAGACTCCACAATCTCAATGACCCTGTATACCAAATGACACTTGTCCGGTTGCCAACGTAAAGGAAGGGGATGGACTAAGATGAGAAAGAGGCAGCAAAGAGGATAATTTAGAGAGCAAAAATTGATCCCATTTTCTCT
Organism: Jacana jacana; assembly: GCA_013400555.1. Classification (NCBI taxonomy): domain Eukaryota; kingdom Metazoa; phylum Chordata; class Aves; order Charadriiformes; family Jacanidae; genus Jacana; species Jacana jacana. The sequence continues at coordinate 1,287 of VZTM01033009.1, forward strand.
GCAAATTGGCTAGACTATCAGGATAAAATTAACCAAAGGAAAACTAAATCTACGGACATACAAGAAAAAAAATAATCTGAGCACTATAGGAAGGAATGGACTTGGCTACTCATCTCAACAAAGAAAACAGAATGAAGGTAAGGTTCAGGGAGTTATAGGGAACTAAAATCGTTGGGGACTGAAAAAAAAAAAAAAAAGCAAAGAGCATTATAACTACAGAGCAAAAAGAGTCCACTCTTATTGGGCAAGGACAACCAGTCTTTAAAATTAATGAGTACCATCTACTTCCTGACCATAAATAATGAAGGAACAAGTTCTGAGCAAGCTTCAAACAGGAAGAGCGTGGCTTTTTATCTAGAAATAAGTTTAGCTAGTAAGGAACAAAGTGGGTTGCAAAATACGAAAACCAGATTTATTAGTCTAAGCCACAATAGTTTTCCGGGATTTCTCTAAAGGCACAATTAAACACAATAGGGACTGCAAAAGCCTAAGTAAATAGCCTTTATATGGCAGAGGGTACTGAAATTTACAGTCATGAACTCAAAGCAATGTTCATAGTTTCTTTCACACTCTCTTGTATGCAGCAGTCGCTCATTTGATAGTGCTATAGGATGCTAAAGCAAAGAATATCTAAAACTTGTGTGTTTGGTCTCATGGTTAGTACTGGTTCTACATTTGTGACTGTGGCTATGTAATATATCCAATAGATAATTTTATGTCATTATAATGCAGTTATATCTAGCACACATTCATCAGAGGAAGTGGTTTCATGTTGGCTCAGACTGTTTCAAACAATTTAATAGTGGAAGAATAACCAGTGAAATCAGGCTTTAGCTCAGTTAGTTCACCTTAGACCAAAAACCCACTTAGTGAAAATCAGCAATCAAGACAGTATTTTGGCATGCAGCAGATGCTCAGAAGTGACCAATAATTAGGCCCACAAATTCACCCACAGTTCTTGTCAGTTAGCTTCGTTTGATTTCTTAGTTGTTTGGAGATGACTTCTATGGCCATATTACCATTTTAATTCTCCTAAGTGGAAGTATTTTTCATTCTCCTAAAACATCTCCAAATAGACAGATACATTAAAAGGAAAAACCTTAAATATAGGCCGAACCCTGCAATCTAGACTGATAATATCTTGCAAAGTAACAGTCACGTTCACAGCAAGATCCATAAGGCACAAGAATCTCACATCCAGGAAGCATATACGGAATTGTCAGTACACATTCCCGCCTAACCACTTTTTTAGCCAACTAAATGTTAGATTGTTGCTAATGTTATAGATGCCTACATCATTTTGCCAGTCACAATACAGCTGCCAATTGCTTGTCCTTCCCAATCTCATCCCTAACAGTACACACAATACCCCAATAATTTTTTATGCAGGTACCTGTGACAATGGAAGGCCAGCATCCATTCATTGGAACACTAAGAGGGTAAAGTCATAACCTTGAAATGATGATAGGCAATTTAACAGTAGCATGAAAATGTTTCAATTCCAAACATTACCAGGCAATAACACTGTCATCACAGGATACTAGTGCTGCATCCACAGTAGTCTTCTTCATCCTGGCCTCTCTCCATTTCCCTACCCAGCACTTGGGCAATGCTACCTGGATAACTTCTCCATGCCAGCAGTTCAGAGGGAATTGATCAAAAGTCACACTTCCTCCTCCTCATACACAATGCTGATTCCTCCTTCCTGCAATTTGCAGAAAAGGACAAAATTGCCACTCAGTAGTGCAGTCTATGAGTGTGGAGAGGAGACTGCTTTGAGGCAATGATTCCACATGCCAAAGCAGCGAAAGTTACACTACTGTATTCATTCTAGGACAAAAAAATCCTCTAAAAGCAAGCCCTGCATCTCATTCCAGAGAAATGAGTCTTTAGTAGTAGAGTAGGTTGTTCCCTGAGTACCCAGACCCCTAACCTAGCAGGTAGGGCCAGGGAGCAAAATGAAGTCCCTGTAATCCAAAGGGAGGCGGTGAGGGCCTGCTCCAACACCTGGATATAACCAAGGCTATGGGGCCAGATGGGATCTACCCACAGGTACTGAGGGAGCTGGCAAAAGAGCTTGCTGAGCCACTTACCATCATTGACCATCAGTCCTGGAAAACAGGGGAGGTCCCAGCTGACTGACATCCAGCAAATGTGACACCCATCTACAAGAAGAGTTGGAAGGATGATCCAGGGAACTGCAGGGTAGTCTGACCTTAGTATCTGGGAAGGTCAAGGAACAGATCATCCCGAGTGCCATTATGTTGCCCATGAAGGACACCCAGGTCCTGCTTGACAAACTTGATCTCCTTCTATGATAAAGCGAGCCACTTGGTGGATGAAGGAAAGGCTGTGGATGTTGTTTACCTGGACTTTACAAAGGCAATTGATACAGTCTCCCACAGTATCCTCCTTGAGAAACCAGCTACCCATGGCTTGGATCAGAATACTCTCCACTGGGTTAAAAACTAACTGGAGGGCTGGGCCCAGGGAGTGGTGGTGAATGGAGTTAAATCCAGTTGGTGGCTGGTCACGAGTGGTACCCCCCCAGGGCTCAATATTGGAGCTGGCTCTCTGTAACATCTTTATCAATGATCTGGATGAGGGGATTGAGTGCACCCTCAGTAAGTTTGCAGATGACACCAAGGAGTAGGAGTGTTGACCTGCTTGAGGGCAGAAAGGCTTTGTAGAGGGATCCAGACAGGCTGGATGGATGGGACGACGCCAGTGGGATGAGGTTCAATAAGGCCAAGGCTTGGGTCCTGCACTTTGGGTCACAACAACACCATGCAGTGCTATAGGCATGGAGAAGAGTGGCTGGATAGCTGCTTGGCAGAAAAGGACCTCAGGGTGTTGGTCAACAGCTCGTTGAACATGAGTCAGCAGTGTATCCAGGTGGCCAAGAAGGCCAACAACAACCAAGCCTGTATCAGGAACAGCATGGTGAATATGACTCAGGAGGCAATCAGGACTCAGGAGGCAATTGTTCCCCTGTACTCAGCACTGGTGAGCTCCCAACTCCAGTACTGTGTACAGTTCTGGGGCCCTTAGCACAAAAAAGACATTGAGGTGCTGGAGCAGGTCCAGAGAAGAGCAATAAAGCTGGTGAGTGGTCTGGAGAACAAGTCTTATGAGGAGAGACTAAGGAAGCTGAGGTTGTTCAGCCTACATAAAAAGAGGCTGAGGGGAGACCTTATCACCCTCTACAACTACCTAAAAGGAGGTTGTAGAGAGGTGGGCATTGATCTCTTCTCCCAAGTCACAGGTGATAGGACAAGAGGAAATGGCCTCAAGTTGTGCCAGGGGAGGTTCAGATTGGATATTAGGAAAATTTTTTACACTGAAAAGGTTATTAAGCATTGGAATGGGCTGCCCAGGGAAGTGGTTGAGGCACCATCCCTGGAGGTATTAAAAAGGCTGGCTAACATAATGCTTAGTGACAGTGTTGGGGTTTTATTAGTTTTTGTTTATTTGGGTTTTTTTTGTCTAGTTGTGGGTTTTTTTATTTTAGTTTTATCAGAGTTAGGTTGATGGTTAAACTAGATGATCTCAAAGGTTCCTTCCAACCAAGCCAGTTCTATGATTCTATAGTCAGCAGAAAAAGCTTAGTAAAGTAACAGAGAGGCCAACCTCACAGGCCCTTCCTTCCAAACTGCCACTGTTCTACATCCCAGAAGTGTCACAGTATTTATTCATATCAAATATTCATACAGTCATCCATCAGCACTAGGAAGTGAGGAGTTCTGCTATTTCAACATACCACCTTTACTGTAATATTCCATGATACTTCTTTGCCCAGCTCCCTTGCCAAAACATACATTATTAATTTATTTTCATAGTTGAAGCCAAGTAGCTCTAAAACATTTCTAAAACAGCATTACAGAAACCATCTTGAGAAAAAAAAATAGCATCATAATTAAGAGGCAAGAAATCAGGTATGATCTTCAAAAGTTCCAACAGGCCTTTTAAGAGGTGGTATCCCTTCCCTTTAAAAATAAATAAATAATAAATAAACAAATGCTACACTGATGTCCAAGCCAAACAAAGCATCCCTACCAACAAGGGAATCTGAGTGCACAGTAAAGTTTGACTTGCTTCACTTAAGGCTGATGTACTTTTGCAGGTTTTCTTGGAAGAGTACTTAAAACATTACAATTAAATATGTGAGGCAGCAAAAAGGGGAACAGAAAAGGGAGCTTTCTAGGGCACGGCAACTGGGACATAATGCATGATAAGTTGGGGCTTTTTTTCATTTTAACTTTTTTTAGTTGTGTTTAATCACAAGAAATATGCTTACGTTACTCTCATGAAGGTTAATGTTGCTCTATTCACCAAATGCTTTGTGGCTTATTATTATCCATTTTAACTGTGCTTCTTTAGTATTTCACCTTTGTAAATTAAATTAGATTATGGGGGGCGGTGGGGAGGGAGGGGAGAAGGGGGGAGAAATCGAGCATCTCCACCATTCACTTGTTAAGCAACACAATTTTTTGTGTTCACACTTAGACACCAGTCTTATACGGTTCTTATTATCTATACCACTGTGATGTAATAAAAGGGTTTGGGTCCCAGGTCTTGTTTTGCAGTGTCTAGTTCTAAACAAAGGATTTCCCTCTGTAGAGGCTACAGCAAAAATACCTCTTTCAGGAAGGCAAAATGGGAAAAATTCATTTCTATTAGACCTTCTATACTGCAACTAAGTTATATCCAGGATAAGCAGATAAACTCTAGTATCTTCCTTAATTATTTCTCAAAGAGATGGAAAAACTCTTGAAAGTAGTCATCATTATCAGAGAAACACCTCCATTACAGAGCTTTGGAGGGCTCTAACTCCTAGTTATGATGCTGGCAGCATGAGTCAGTTCTGGGTTGCCGAGAAACTACCCTCTTCCTTTCCCGTGTTGTTTTCCCTCGTTAGGAACACACTGGCTTCAGAAAGCGAGACACTAACTGACCTGGAAAACTCATTTCTTCTGCAGTGAATTCAAAGTCCAACCTGCTCACTGGGGCCTGAATTTCAACCTTCAGCTGCAATGTTCCATAGCTGAGACAGCTACAAACCTTTCCTTCCTCTACCTAGTTTTCTTTCTCTCCATCTGGCATTTTTTTTCTAATATTTTACATACAGGCATACCAAGTTAATTGAAAAGGAAATATTCCAAAGAAAGGGTTGTAATAAAAATGCATCTTTTTAGTAAGTGTTTTTCTGTTTGCTATTACTATAGCTTATGCAGAAAAGAGAATTGAAAGAAGCAAAAGGATAAAGTAAGGACATTTATGAGCATAACAATCTGTTACTTTTTTTCCCCTCCTGTCTCCAAACTTTTTCTGGTTCACATACCATAAGCAGCACATAACGTGTCTAAGCACTACCTTTTCAGTGACCCTTGTAGGCAGTGAAATAAAGAAAGCCAGACAAGTAGCCTCTTTGCCAAAAGGTATAATCATATCTGGAAGAAAAAAAATACCTTTAAAAGGTATGCATTCTGTTTGGTTTTAGTTGTATCTCCATACATAAAAATGCACTGCCTTTGAATAATGAGAAATGGAAGCACTGGTCAACCAACCCAATATTTTTGTTTGTTTGTTTTGAGAAAGGTAACAACTGTTTATCTCATATTGACCTATCTGTTTTTATGAAAGATAAAAGTTCCCTATGAAGTTCTGTTCTCCAAAGCTCACTGTTCGTATTTATTATGTTCAATGCTTATAGCATCATGATGGCTGCTCTACAGCCAAGCTGTTCAAAGTTAGATGGATAATTATAAATAGAGACTATATTAATATTCCCGGGGAAAACAGGGAGATGGGAGTAGGGGGATGGGGAAGGCAATCTGGTTTTACTGTTCAAGGTATAAATGTATACATTAATTCAACTTTCTCAATAAATAAAATAAAAAATGGTTAACAAGCACATTATCCAAAAGGACAGGAGAAGTTGTCTTCTTAAGTACGCCTGTACAGAAGATCCAAATTCTAATTGCTCAGAAGTTTGCCGGGTGTGTGGAGGGGTAGGAAGTGCACTGGAATGGAGCTGTGGAAATGAGTTAATATTGAGAAAATAGTCTAAATTTACATATACTTCAGTCTAAGCAGGTCTGGGATTAGGGCGGGGAAATAATCAAGCCATCACATCTGCTTTCATACACATACAAAAGAACTTTACAAACTAATATTTCTTCTTACATGTTTTTTAAACTCTATCAGTATCCCATTTGATTTAGTAAATAAATACAACACTTTCTAAATTGTTTTTGCCTTATCCCCTTATAGATTAAGTTGAAAAGTTTGGAGTTTTATTATTTCCTGTCTTATTTTTTGTCTGCATTTAGATTGGGAAAAAACAGCTCAAAGAGTACATTCAAATATTGGTATTGTATCCCATAGGTGCTAATTTAAGTTAACTGGGAACTTTGTCCAGGGTGGTGCCCTCTGCCAAACCAGCTCAGTCTCCAGGCCATCCACCCAGGCGGGAGCTCAGGAGCATATAGAGCATCAACAGAGGACTCCAAGCAAGGCACACCTTCCCAAAGTGCAGAAAAATCCAGAAGCCTTTCTCTGGTCAGCTACAGATTCCCCATTTATACAGCAGGACACGTGAAAAGCAAGGACAGGCCTGGTAATTCCAGAGCTTTCAAAATCCCATCTTCATGGCAACGACTTTAGAAATCACAGCTCCCTAAGGCACACTAAGAAAGAAAAGGGGCTTTGGTCTCCTGACCCTGAGGAATCACACCTGACAAGGCTTCTGTGAAACCTCATCCCAGCACAATCCCAAGAACCCAGGGAGCTTGTTTGTCATCATAACACAACAGAGATGTTTAATATGAATACAGGAGATAACTATGGGAGAGAAGAATGCAATAACCCCAGGCATTTTACTTGATGAATAGCACTAAGGCACTCTGGCATAGGGAGCAAAACAAAATTAAGAAATTTGCAGGTATGAAGCAAGCAGATGAAGGATTAGACACAACATTAAGACCACAAATTTAAAGGAGAAAGACAGTAATAAAAATACCTTTCTGATCCATAGTAAGTCACATATGGTTAGACCAAAAACAGAATAAAAGGACTTTCATCATTTAAATTTGGACTTTAATAAGATTGAAAAGTAGATACTGATGCTCTGACTACATTCAAGTGCAGATAATTAGTATACTTTGTGGAGAAAATAAGAACTCCAAGGAATAAGCTATTTTCTAGTACTTCTGAACACTAATCAGCACTTGAATATCAGTGCTAGGTGAAAGTGTTTATATATATACAGCTGCTTTTCAAGTTGTTTCAGCAACTTCAGACACAATTTCCACTGACTTCCCTGAACTTTGAGTTCAACAGCTACAGAAAATACTCCATTCTCTATTTTCAGACCACTTCATTTTAATTTTCTTTAATTTCATTTTTCTAAAAAACTAACAAACAAAAAAACCCACCAAAAAACCCAAAGAGAACAAAAAAGGAAAACCCAACCAAACAGTAAAATTCTGTTTCAAGGTCATTATTATTCTGGAAGAACTCAAACTTCAATCGCATTTGTTTCCTACAGCATTTGCATACTGCTACAGACTCAAGATATCAGTCATCTCCTCCAGAATGCTGCTGCTAGGACCTCTTGCTGAAAACGGTTCCAATTTCTGTCACTTGTGTCCTTTGTCTTCCTTGGCTGCAGAACTGCATTTCTACAGGAAATGGAAGAAGCTATTCTTCATTCACTTACTATGAGGAAATGTGGCACAACTGTTTGCATCCATATGGCTAATCCACACACCCTTAAAACAAGGGGGTCTTCTTCCCTACTGCCAACTTGAAATGGCTACTAGCCCATGGCAACCATCTCAAGGCACTGTCAGAAAAAGCAATGTGCCTCAGGTCAAAATCACACCAGGAAACTCTCTAAATATGGAATCACTGAACGGTGCTAAAAAACAACCTCTTGCCCCACTAAGTGTCCTAACACAGACATAGTCTTAAGGCCTAAACTGATTATTGCTCATGCCCACCCCTACTCCAGTTAGTGCACAAGGAGAAACGCAAGCACTTCACATGGTTTGTCTGAACAACTGACTTGTGATCTGTAAGGTCTCTTGAAAATGACTGCTTTCTCAACTTTTTCTGAGCTCTCCCCAAGAGTGATACACTATCTTGTGAGGTAGTGGTACAAAAATAACAAGGCTTAAGATAACAGCTTCTTTATCTGTTATAGTTACTGTGAATATTCTATTTAGAATTACTTTCAGACTATCATATTAAAGATGCATTAAAGATGTGCAACTCCTTCCCACTCCTTTAAAAAAAAGATGGGTGGAGAAAAAGTCTGAACTAGAACAGTTTGTGAAAATAACACATCTAGTACTGAAAAATCACAAAGACAAGATCCACACACTTAAAATTACCTTTTTTAGTTTAGTACGTATACCCTTTCTCATCTCCAAATTTAAGCAGGTATCCCTCCTACCAATGGCATGGCCGGTACAGTCATATTGAGAAGTCCTTGACTCTCTAGAAGCTTACATACTCAACGTCTTGTCAAAATAGTTCTTGGTAGCTCTTGCTGCAAGAATTATTTGTTTCAGACTTGTTTCTCCTTTCCATGAACCCAGACTCGGTTCTGTCTGGGTTATATTCTAATGTTTTAGCAAACCTCTTGATTGCTACAGCATGATGGAATTGTACTGACAAGATTCACTTGCCAAGGTAAAACACGCAATGCTAAGGGAATGAGTAAGCAAGCACACAAAAGGCTGGTAATATCATCTATTAAAGCTGTCTTAACATGTTTCTTAAAAGTGTTGAAGTGGCTTACAACTCTACCAAAAACTGTACAGCTAAACTTATTCCCACAAAAAAGTGTTGGACCTTGGACCTAGGCTGAATTTTTCCTAAGTCTTCACCAAGATAGCGAAAGCTGCCACCAACAGGCATTTCCCTGCACTTGCTGGTTTGGACTGTTATGAACCAAGCCGCAGGCAAAAGATCATACACTTTGAACCGCTATCTTTTTGGGAGAAGAAAATTATGTATTTCACAGGAAGGTGCCACAAGAGATGGAGAGGAACAGATTTGGATGGAGAGCAAAGAAACGCTTCTGTCCTGGAAAGGCCAACTGAAAAGCACAAGGGAGCTTTAAAGAGAACACAATGCTAAAACTCTCTTGTCCTAACAAAAGGATGTGAACTGAGAATCCAAGGCAGCAGATACTCAAACAGGGAAAGAAGCTAGAGGGAAAGTGAGACATGGTGTGTAGGCAGAGAGACAGATTGTACATGGATCTGAAGGAGGACAGATACTGTTATACACTGCTGAGTAATCCAGAGTCACTTGTCCACAGAGGTACCTTTCTCAGATGTACAATCAATTTAGGCACACAGATAAAAATACGACAGGTCCAAGAACAAGGAAGATAAAAGGGTGACTTTTTACATGCTCGGACAGTCTGGGTTAAGAAGCAAAGTCTTCAAGCTGTTGTGGACCGCTACAAGCCCTTCTACTGTACTCAGGCAAAGAACACTATCTCACATTTCCCAGCAAACTCAGCTCACACGCTGAAGAGGCTGAGAGAGAACACAAGAAGTAATTTAAGAAAATAAACAGAACTATTTACCTGAATAAATACTTTCTTCCTAGAAGCAAAAGGCAAAGTTTAAAGGATGTCTTTGCTCTCTGAACTGGTAAAACCGTGTTATTAGAGAGCACAAATCACTGAAGTAAAATATAAAGATTCACAAAAGTGTCAGAGTTACCTATCTGGACAACCAAAACGTATCAGACAGACTTCACTGTTCACACTATTCAAAAGTTTTGGCTGGGATCTAATACCGAACAATTTACTGGTTAGGTGTCACCGGCCAGGGCGACAAACCCGCAGGGTACAGATCCCGAACGGCTTGTGGGAACATACAGATGACCCAATATGAGCTAGCAGTAAGTTCCGAAGTTTATTGACAGCACAACAGTTATATTGCCTTGTACATAGTTATGCAAACTCGGTAACATTTGATAGGTTCTTAGCAGAGGAATTTATTTTCATAGAGCTTCCTTATCTATGGTTACAGCTGCGTTTGAACTCCTCCTTGAGCATCTTAACTCCAAGGTCACTCCAACCCCGGGGCCTGCCTTTAGTTACACAAGCGCAAGCAAACTCCTGTCAGGAGGCCCTGTGCCCCAGCAAAAGCTTTACTTGTGCAAGCCATTTAGACGGAGGTTGTGGACATTTTCTTCTAGCCAATTCCCAACAGTTCGGGATTCTTCATATTGTTCTACATTTATTCATAACTGGCCACATTAAATAATAATTAAAAAAAAAAATAAAAAAAATAAAAAAAAAGGCAAGTTGGGAGTATTGGGGAAAAAGCAGAGGGGTTTTTGTGTGGATTAACTAGAACAGTGCAAACTTTATTACTATCCACAAACAACATTCTCCTCCCTTACAACTTTACAACCTTAAAATACAGGGACTTCAGTCAGTAAACCAAAGAGTACATTAGCTTTGTGTCAAAATCTTTGTCCACCCTTTGGACCCTTCATTTTTACTTATTATACAGGAGTAAATTTAACTTACACCATTAGCTCCTAAAGCTGAACGCTGTCTGCTGGTAATGGTTCTGTGGTAAAGCCAACATACAATTGCTACAGCCTTCATCCTGCTGCTCCTGAACAAAGTTCTTTACATGTCTCTCTCATTCTACATGGGATCTTCTACAGAACTGAAAATTGCTTTTTTTTCCCCTCTTTCTTTAATTACTTTCAGCTAAGATCACAGGTCACAGCTCAGATCCAATTCACAAAGTAGCATTCCTGAGTTCAGTGAAATTCATAACTAAAAATATAATAGGTCATATTTAAGATCTTCAGTTTAATAGGTATAATTTGAAGAAATTCCTAGAGTTGACTAAGAACAGAGGAAACACATGAATGACCGGAATGCTAGAAACACTTGGAACCATCACGGAAGAGAAGATCCTCTCAGGTAATCCTTGCTTTCTTTCAACAGGTTATTTGATTGCAGGTGTTTCTACCCAGTTCTAATATTAATGTGATCTATTAAAATGGTTTAAATTAAGTAGGAGAGATAGGCAATCGACACGATCATCTTAAAGTTTGTGGGACTGAATTATCAATGCCATGCCTTGCAAGATCCAAGAAAGGAATTTTTCAAACCTAAAATAACCTGAAGAATATAAGAAACAAATATAGTATTTCTTTCATCTACCCTTTTCTGTCAGTCGCTTTTTTGTGGACTCTCTCCAGTTCTCTGGAAGGAACTACTTCTTTCCACTAATTACAGAGGGAAGAGAGAGAGATGGCTTAGGCTAGACATCTAACTTTTAGAGAGCAAACATTCTGAAAGGTAAAACCAGGCCACTGCAGTCCAGTTTCATACTTCATAAGTATTTCTAAGCCCTTCCTAAAGCAACAGCATGCCGAATGCCACCCAATTCTCAGATCTTTATAAAGTCAGCTAGTATAGTTCTGCATTATTGACTGTCTACACACCCAAAAACTTGATATCCTGTAATATCTTGTTCTAAGAAGAAAACAGAAAAAATGTTGTGGTGAAGCATAGTTTATGCTGATGAACCAAAGAATTATTTTAACATTTCTTCATCTATGCACCTTTGAACTTTTAAAGGTATCCTGCAAAGGTTGAAAGAATGAAGGCTTAAGTTTACACAGGAACAGAGTTAAGTAGTTCATTTTATTCAATACTTCATAAAATGCTTTGTTTCAAATTAACCTCTAAAAGCCAGTAAGTCAAGCATGGAAGACATTTGAGTTAACTGCCGCCATCCCACTGCCCGCCATATTTCCCTCTCCACTGCTATTAATCTTTAACTCAGTATCACCATCAGATAGATTTATCTAGGGATCAGTCTGGGAACAGAAGTTGGAGACAATCTTCAATGACATCTAAATCAAACTGATACTCACCTGGAATTATTAATGCTGACCCAAAGTCTTTTTATGCTAACCATAAAAAAAAAAAACAACAAACAAACCAGAACATCCAACATTGCTGATTACTATTCTTTAATCTTCTCTCTCATTGTTCTCTTTGAACCAACTTAAACTAGCAACTGCCTGCCAAGTTTAACTTGATTTCCTTCAATTTTATATGCATTGAAGCAAAAAAGCACAATGAAAAAACTGAGTAATCTAGGTTGTAGTAGTGCATTGGATTTTCAGAGAATTACAGTAGCAACATCGGCACACATGTTGATATGAAATCAAAGATATGACATATATGGGAGTACTTAAATTAAAAATAAAAATCAATGCAATTAGAAATCGTTGGGAAGACTGATGCCCAAGGTTTTACCTCACATTGTTGCTCACATTTGTCTCCTAGATATTCATCCTTTTTCCCCTTCCGCCACATACAACAAAATATTTACCTTTAGAAAATAAAGAACCCTTCAGAGCAGGCTTTACTGGGTGTGCTTTTGTCATACAATAGAAGAGCGCGCTCCACTGTATAAGTAAATATTATCTCAAAGTAAACACCTCACACAAATGTACAGACTGTATTTCACTTCTGCTTCATGATTTCTTCTGAAAATGGAGGCCCATTTGCTGCTTCTGCTACAAGGATTACACTGCAATCAAGGCCAGAATTAGCACTCAATACCCCTACTCTGACATTAGCCTTCCTCGTTTCTCATATCCAAAAAATTAAAAGTGGCCAAGAACGTTAAAGTGAGCAAATTATCACACACGCAACCCATAACCCTTAACATATCTGGCTTAACATATATTAAAAAAAAACCACTTCAGTTCTGAACTTGACTTCCCATTTTGTAGGAAATAGCTCATTCTGTCACATTCTCCATTGCTTTTTGGTAACCCCCAAATCAGTATAACTAAGACCAAGTGAGATAATCTCTTCCTGAGGTTATTACAGATGCTATTGTAAGCACGTTCATCATACATAGTGTGATGTTTTTTTCTTAAATAACCTGACATATCCATATGGTATCTGATCCTCTTTCTACCACAGTGTCACTAGCATGAAACATACAACTGCAAAATACTGACTTCCCCACCACCACCACCACCTGCAGGCATGTTAGCTCTTTCCTTGCTCTCTTCAAAGTAGTGATACCTACACGAAGGATAGATGTCACAAGCCTACAAAAGTCAGGAAGGGAATGAACTTGGGTCATTATCTCATCACTACAATGTTGATTATGAGCGTTGCTCAAAACACTTGAGGTTCCTGCTTACCCGCCTGTACCACACCTCCCAGTCCATTAGCCGTACCAGTTATTTTTTAAATATCTCCACAGAAGTCAAAAACATGGTGTCAGATTATTGTTTATTTAATAGTTTAATTTAATTTAAATTTATAGGTTTTATATATATAAAGTATATATATATATAGTTTATGTTTATATAATAGTTTAATTTAAATTTAATAATAAACAGAGAACACCCTATGGATTAAATACCATGATTACAAAATTAATAGTTTCTCTTTTGAAGAATATCCAAGAAAACTTGCCTTGCTTTCCCTCCCCTCCAAAGAGAGCAAGAGAAAAACTGACATTATTATTAAATAGTTCGTCAAAATTGGAGAGTCATGGCCAGAGACTCAGAAGGTCCACAAATAAAACTGCCAATTTTGATTACTGTGGTAATAAAAATTGTTTCTAACATTTGTTTCAGCAGCATTTGTTTGTAAGTTGTTAGGGTTGGAGAATGAGTACACAGAGTGCGTTAATTTTTGCCTACAAATTAATACCAATAACCTACTCTAGAATTATCTATTAGAACTTTCACTAGTCTATGTGAAAAATTGCTTAGTTTTCTATTTTAAAACCATTCACACAGAAATGCAATGCCCCTCTGATAATTATGTCACATGAAAAGCCACAACCATGGCAAGTCTGAGAGGCATAAGGAGAAACAGACAAAATTTTTTAGACTTAGGCTTAAAGATTATTTCCTACCAGGCATTTTATTAAGTTCTTAAAGAATTCTCCAAGACATCAGGTAGATAGGCTGATGTATTTCAATCAGAAAATACACAAATAGTTTTGCCTTCATAGTCCATCAAAGGATATGTTGAACTCAAAGCTCAACGTGGTATTTGAGATACTCTTATTTCATTGATGATTGAAATTTCAAATTCTGAGGAACACCAAAAGGAATAACAAATAAACTAATCTTTCTGGTGTTGACGGTACTACTGGAGGAACATAGCAATGTCCCCTGGGAGAGTTCTGCTCAGTTTTTTCCTACACAGTTCTAAGGATAGCCTGGCTCTCACAGAAGGAAAATTGGTTTTATACATCAATTGTAAAGCAGCCAGGAACTCAACAAATACAATACAAGACCAGGAAAAAAATCCTTGATTTTTCTAGCTCTTTGATATTGTCCTGGTTTGAGGCAAAACNATAAAGAACTGATGCATCTTTTAAAGATACTAATGATTTTAACAGGAATTAAAACCTGACAGAGTAGTCCTTCTGAAGAAGCCCACAGGCTCACTGTTGCAGGAGTTTCACTTTTCAACTGCTTCTGTTTTATGTTAGTCAAAAATTACTACAACATGATTTATACTGAAAATAGAAAATTTTGCTTCTAATTCTCAGGAAATATAGTTACCCCAGAAAGCATTTAAATAGTAAGATTCATGGCAAGTAATTTATGCATTTTGTAGAAGCGTGACACATAGTTCAACACAATGCTAATTTTGCACAGTAACAGTCTGGGTTGTTCAAGGAACTCTGAAGATTTTTATCTTCCTTAAATAGCATAGCTCCTTGGTAAGTATCAAGTGCTGACTGACTTGTGATTTCTACATAAATAATTACCTTCCAGTTTGCACAAATAAAAAGCAGTCTAAATATGGAAAAATATTGCTCCTTTTCATCACATCAATATTTCAACCTAACGTATACCTTACACAGGGATAGCTTTGTTCTGTATGTTTTGGCACAATCAACTCTTTGAAAGATCCATCAAATAAGTATCAGAAATAGCTGTCCTCCTTCTCTCAAAAGGCAGCCTTTCCTAATCTTCTATTATACACAAACACAGCAAAATCTACTCTCACACAGGATAATCATTGGTTGAATATCTACTTCCACATATGCAAAGTTTATGTCAGCAGACTCAAATTCTGGCAACAACCTGTCAAACTCAGCAATGTGGCAGTCAGCAAGGACAAATATTGAAATTCAGCAGTAACCAGAACGAAGAAAGCCAAACAATACTGAAACAAGTGGCAAGCCTGTTGCCAGTTACACTGCAGATATAGAACACTACATATGACTCGTCCCAAGTCTACAAACACAGCTTGCCTGAACCCTCTACCATGGGTTTAATTTCCTATGATAGGAGTTTTACCATTGAAACTCTGAGCGCTCATACCAACAGAGTCTGCCATCAACTTTTGATCCAGGTGCAGCAGACCTGCAGAGCATGAGGGGCCAGACAGCGTCTTTGAGCACATGCAGGAAGGAAAGCATACTCCGGCACACCAAATGTGGGAAAAATGACAGATTGATGGCACAGCTGTCACTTTGGATCAACAGTGAATGAATAAGCTCTGAAGGCTGAGTTAAGAGACACACGTACATAAGGTTGGGGAATAGTATCATCCCATATACCAAGGAGGTAACAGAAGCAGGGACATAACTGTAACTGCTAAAGACAACATCAAAGACAATAGGAGCTTTGCTACCAGGTAATTGTACTCTGCAGAAGCACCATCATCTGAGATCATTAGCACAGCAAGAAGCCAAGCTCAAAGAGAAAGAGTGCATAAGCAACTAATCTAGCCAAGTAACTGTCAGTTTGAATGAAGAGCAGCTAAATAAGCATTTTGGAAAAAACACCAGTCACTGGGGAAAGAAAAAAGTTAATTTCCACACACAGCTACTGAAGGTTACATCATCTACAGCTGAGCTTCTAGGGCAGTCTCTCTTTAGCTTATGGTTCTGTAGTGTCACATACAATAGCATCCTAGCCACTATCCACAACAGAATAGGATACTGCAAAAGGAACAATAAGGTAGAGTTATTACTCAGGGACACTTCACTTCTCAAGGAGATCTCCCTGACAAGCTACTAAAGACAGCAGCATTAAAAAGACAGAGATGCTCATTTTCCTATAAATGCACTTAAAACTTCCTAGGAAAATTGAGGATTCTTTCCCAAAAAAATATGTAGAAGACCATGCCATCCCTAGAAAATAGAAGCGGAAACAAGTTTAACAACTACAAAAGTAATGGTAAATACACCATTTAATTTATTTAAACAGTTTAAAATCATTCATAGAATCACAGAATAATAGGGGCTGGAAGGGAGCTCTGGAGATCATCTAGTCCAACTTCCCTGCCAAAGCGGGTTCCTGTGTGACCTGCTCTAGGTAGACATGTCCAGGTGGGTTTTCAATGTCTTCAGAGACAGAGACTCCACTTGCCTCCAGACAGCCTGTTCCAGTGCTCTGCCACCCTCATGTAAAGAAGTTCCTCTTCATGTTTAGGTAGAACTTCCTATGTTCAAGTTTGCGCCAGTTACCTCTTGTACTATCATGGGGCACCACAGAAAAGACTGACCCAATCCTCTTGAGACTCACCCTTTAAGTATTTATAAGCATTGATAAGATCCCCTCACTTAGAAATGGCCCAGCAATGACTTCTGCCAACTCCCTCAGCACTTGCAGATGCACCCCATCAGGACCCAGGGAATTGCAGATATGCGGTTTACTTAACTGATCTCTAGCTTGATCATGAATCCCCTTATCTTCCAGAGCCCTAACCCATGGGATTTCTCCAAGCAGTTTCTTGAAGAGGTCAGTTAGCCCTCCTGAAGTCTAAGGTTGCAATCCTACTTGTAGTTTTGCACATACTACCCATAATCCTGAACTCTATCTTTTCACAATCATTAATCATGAGAAGGGAAGCCCTTCATTGGTTAAGGATAAAAGCACTACAGGTAGCTTTTTCATTCATTCATTCATTCAATTAATATTTTTTTTATTCCCTTCCCAGAGAGAGTATTAGCAGTTTTATGCAATAGAGAACTAGTTTCTGCAAAACTTTTGGGAGGATAGGGAAACCCAGATAATCTTGATTCACATTTTTACAAACACACTGCATACCTAGCTAGCAGTACCAACCATTATCCACAGCACTCTTATGAGCACAGCTAACATATGACTTATTTTTTCAGTCCAGACCCTTTCTATTTAGGTAGACAGAGCTTAGATGCACGTGGAAGCAAAGTGCAAAAACAGCTTTGGAAAGACCAGAGGATTACCCATGTCTCTACAGACTAGAACTCCCTAACAGCTACTCCTGTCTCCTACAGCTGTTCCTTCTTTCCAGAGAAGAAGAACTAGGAAACCTCACCTGCAGTTTCTTCTGGACATCCCCATTCAAGAACAGGAAACCAGACAGAGCTACTCCCTCTTCTCTTTCATGACTCCCACAGGAGAAATCCTAAATTCTACATACACACACTTACTTACTGTAGATCCTCACAAACAGCAGCTCTGGAGCACTTCCAGCACAGCTAAGCCTTAGCAGCTGGGAACTGCCTTTTCTAACAGCTGCTTTTAATCAGTTGCACAGCCACAGCTGGGAAAAATAATTAGGCTGCACCATATTACCATGGGGTAAAAGGAAGCCCTATGGTTTAATAAAAGCCATCTACGTGCATTTATATTTATTGTCCAAACCAGTGCTTACAGGCCTGAATTTCTCATAAAATAATGTTTCAGTCTTCTTTATTTCTGTGAACAGGTCACCAAGGCATTACATCAGCATAATATTTAGGTGGTAGGACAAGAACCCCTCATACAAGCATGTAAGATTTCCACAAAGAAAGCTAAAATTATTCAAAGGCAAGTAGGTTCCCACTGATCTTTACATCCACTCTGAGCTATGCCCTGTCTTCCTTGTTTTCACTGTGACCAGATAAAAACACCATCAAAAAGAAAGAAGGGAGACGGCTAAGAGGCTGTTCTTAAAGTTTTTAATGTCTACACCTGGTATTGAAAGCAAGTGCAACTATTTCATCAGGATTATTGATGGAAGAAACATTAAGATGTTTACTGTTGAAAAGGAAAGGGAGCCCCTCATAGGAGTTTTTTGGTCACACAATATAAAAGAAATCAAGGTATTAGCTTCTCTGATACATTGATTAATTTTGACCATGAAGAGAAAAGCAGAAAATTGCATCATTGATTTTATTAATTATAGAAACCTTTTAGGGCTACATAACATAACTGTTCTATCTGTGGTAGAGACAACCGCTACAGTAGCATCTACTGGAAAAAAAGCATGATCACATCCTCGGAAATCCATCTGATGCCCAAAAGTACAAGAAAGAAGGGGTGTGGATAGTCCCTACTGTTCAACTCAGCCAACTCTGTGAGATTTAGTTTGAGACTACATCTGTTAGTGAAGTTACTTGTTCTTAGTAGCTGCACACATGAACAGCCACAGAACAGCAAAGCCTGGTACACAACAGCTCTGCGTGGCACTGTTGAACCACTGCACCTTCACAAAGAGGAGGTAATTTCTGACCACAACACTTAAGAGTGATGCTTAGGGTAAGAGTAATTCCCTGTTGTCTTGAAGTCCTACTGCAGTTCTTTGTCTTGCAGGAGCAGTAAAAGAATCCCTGAGTCAGTCACCTTTCTTCTAAAAGTTGCAGGAGCACTTGAGAGCTCTAATCATCTGGCAAATCTCCAGCGTGTAGCAGGTCAGTACACGTTTCCCTTTAGATTAAACAGGCTTCATCCCCTTCAATTATGGGGACTTTATTCTGCTACCTGTCTTCCAGCTCAGAGGGGCTGGATACCTAGAGAACAACTGATCTTACTATTAAAGACTGAAGGAAAGAAAGCATGAAGTACCTCAGCCTTTTCCTCATCCTTTGTCACTGTTTCACTCCGCATCCAATAAAGGATGGAGATCCTACTTAGCCCTCCTTTTGTTGTCTCCCTACAGCTACTGTGGTAGGGACAGTATTGGACAATATTCAGAGATTAAATTCTCACCAATTTTATGAAAATAAGTATTTGGGTAAAATAGAATTTCTCTACTACAGGAGAAGCAGCAGCATAAGCAGTATCTTAACTAGATAATTTTAAACCATTGCCTCTCATGCTATCGCTACATTGCCTGACAAATAGTCCCTCTCCACCTCTCCTGTAGGCTCCCTTCAGATACTGGAAGGCCATTATAAGGTCTCCCCAAAGCCTTCTCTTCTCCAGGCTGAACAAGCCCAGCTCCCTCAGGCAGTCTTCACAGGAGAGGTGCTCCATCCCTCTGATCATCTTCATGGCCTTCTGCTGGACCTGCTCCAACAGGTCAATGTACTGTGTCTAGAGCTGGACATAGTACTCCCAGTGGGGTCTCACAAGTGTAGAGGGGTAGAATCACCTCCCGCAACCTGCTGGCCATGCTTCTTTTGATGCAGCCCAGGATGTGGTTGGCTTTCTGTGCTGCCAGTGTGCACTGCTGGCTCATCTTGAGCTTCTCATCACTCCCAAGTCCTTCTCTTCAGAGCTGCTCTCCAGCCATTCTCCACCCAACCTGTATTTGCGCTTGGGAGTGCCGTGTCCCAGGTGCAGGACCCTGCACTTGGCTTGGTTGAACTTTATGTGATTTGCACTAGCCCACCTCCCAAGCCTGTCCAGGTCCCTCTGGATGGCATCCCTTCCCTCCAGCAAGTCCACTGCACCATTGAGCTTGGTGTCATTGGCAAACTTGTTGAGGGTGCACTCTACCTCTCCATCTTCCAATAACCTCAAAAATCCATAATTTTTCATAGCTCCAGTTTCTCTCCTACCTGTGCTTTCATCGGCTCTCTCTATAGCAGGAATAAATATTCTAAAAAAGCAAAGGAAATTCAACTCATCTCTTTGTTGCATACTCCCAGTGCTGGAATCTTAACCCACTGGACAGTCTGCCCTACTAGCTACTGTTATAACAGTATGTAAAGAAGGGTAAAGCACTCCTGTTTGGCATTTCAGGCAGTGAGAGAGAGGCTTTTACAACTTAGAAACAAGTAACTCCCTTTTACCACATCACACTTCAGATACACCGCTGCCTTAAATCAAAACAGGCTGGAATCTCTCCCTAGGCCAGCATCATACTTCAGTGGACTTGCCATGCATATTTTTGCAACCATAGTATTTTATTTACCCAAAATGCTGATTTTTAACGGGTTTCCCTACAGACTAATTTTTACCCAGTACTTATTTTTCCTGAAGGGCTAGCATATTACCTAGCACACTGACATTACAATCAGCATAACCACTCCAAGCAGAACTCTGCAAACACCACTTAAACCATATTGTGAGTAACTACCACGTAGTGGAGAAAAAAAAAAAAAATCCTTTACCAGTCTCATCACATTCTCTGAGTATGCACATTTTTAGCATAACAGGTGAATAAAGGTACAGATTTATCAAGCAGCATTAAATAAACACATTAACAGAAAAAGCTTAAGGGAGTAGTAGTGGCCTTATATTTATAATGGTGATTTTCTTCTGTGAAGAGTTCTAATGTGTTTTTTCATCTTAATTTTACAAAACCTCCTGTATTATTCATTTCAGTATTAAAGCAGGAACGAACACTTCATTACATAATCTTCACCATACTTTCCTTTTGCCGATAATATTTAGAGTTCAACGCACTACAAATATTTGAAAGGCATCAATCACATTTGCAAAAACAATTTACTTTATCAAGCCCAAAATATCTAACGTGTTAGTAACTTTTTCTATCAAATTTCATACACTGCAAGTAACAGATTGTACTAATCACCTTATCAAACATTTTCTGACAGTTTATAAATATATTAAGTAGGAGCATTTCTCATATAAGGAAACATTCTGGGTTCCAAAGCCAAGAAAATTAAATGGCTACTCTAATGAATTACAATACAATAATCTCCCCTTCCAGAAGTCTGAAGGCCATATAGCAGCTATTGTCCAAGATCTTCCTTCCTATATAAGTTCTGAGCTTTCCTTCTACACGTATAGATTTATGTCACAGCAGATGTACAGGGTTTTTTTTTTAATTATTAATCATTATGATCAAATTTCATCTCTCAATTCAATAACAAAATCTCAAAGTCTAGCTAACCATTAACAATTTGATAACTGCAGAAGAGACTTGCACAAGAAGTCCCCCTGAGACCGCAGTAGAATGAGCTAAAATACAGCATGGGAAAGGATTCCCCTATGAAGCCTCTCCATAGCAGTTATTGATCTTTCTTTCATAACTTTTCAGATATTTAAGCTCCTTTAGCCTCCTAGGCCATCTGAATCTACGTAGTAAGGCTCTCACTTTAACCCAACATTTGTCCTCTCTTTCCTTTCACTGCAACTAACCACCATGTCTCCCTTAAGTTACTTCAGAACACTGCTACCAGAATCATTTTCTAATTCATTGTCAACTTCTTCACACCCTTTCACTTGCCTCCTTATTCTCCTCCAATTTCTCAAATGCAATCTTAGTCCTTCCAATACTTAGCCATATTGTATCCGTCAGATTTAGTTTCTAACCATGCGTTCAGCTTTGTTCACCAATGAAAGCAGCCTCAGCTTACTCCTCCTCAAAATGAATCTTTTACCATAGTGTGGCTAGTAAACCTCTTAAAGGCAAGTACATGACCCACCACGATGACTGCTTCTGACTGACCAGGAACCAGCTCGTCACTCTCTACCTCACTCATCAGCTGTCACCCTCCGCTTGTTCCTTGGTTTTCAGATGATAAAAAAACTTCCATTATATGATAGAGCACTTTACGTAACAAAGCCCCAGTTTCACTGTCCTTGCACTGGTAGTACCGGTGTGTGAATCTTAAGTAATGAAATGGCATACGAGGTAGTTTCTGGAATGTATGTCCTAGTGCTGCTGAAGTGGTCTCTATTAAAATGAAGGTGGGAGAAGTTTGAAAAACATTTGAGAACAGGCTTATCATCCCCTCTCATGGGTACGTGACAGAAGCACACACATAAGGTAACCCTATAGTTTATAAAATATCAGATGGTAAAATCTTTGAGGCTGTGTAACCCAAATGCATGGTAGGTAGTTTATAAACACGTGCAGATATATATGTATATATGCATTGCTACGTAGTTAATATTTTATGCCCGGTGATGGCTGACTCCACACTTTTCTTTGTACTGTTTGTATCTTCATGTGCAACAGAATCAATCAGCTTCAGTCCCAGCAGTTCTATTAGCTTTTATCTCCCGGCATTTTCTAAAAGTGGCTCCTGGTGGCTCGATAAATAAAAGCAGCATTTTTCAGGAATAACAGATTTATAACTTTAATAAGACTGCCCTCCTTCCTGCATTAAAATCTACAGCACATGACAAATCAGGTTAAGCAAGCTGGTATCAAGTCTGAAGCCAAACATATTTTTGAGCCAAACCTTAATTCTCTGAAGAGATTCAAGCTTATTTTCAAGATGTTACATTATTGATAAGGAAAGTCAATTCTTTTTCCAGCTCAGACAATGTCATACAGTCTCAGTATATACAACAATGTCTATGGTAGCTTTGTTTTATTCACAACCCTTTAGAATTAAATTACCTACCTTCTCCTCTATAGAATCCAGATAAACAGTCACTTTGGACAGCTTCACAATTTCTATTAAGTTCACATGAGAATAAAAGATTTGTCTGAAAACAGACCACCAAAACCAGACAACAAACAGACAACACCTGCAAACTCCTGTTTATTCACTTAACTAGTGTTATTAAACCAAAATCATTAAACTTAGACACTTCAGCAAATAAACTGCAATGCATTCTGTTCTGACAATAAACAGATTCTTCAAAGGATCTGAAATAATAAAACATATTCTATCCAGAGAAGCAACAGAAGAATCACAAACAGTCCTAGGAGAAATAGGCAGATGGCAAGAACAGTTCTTTGCGAGCAGTAAGCTTCCTGAAACAAAATTCTTCTGAGTACCCACATACATACATAGTAGCTCCACAGAGTATCATGAGATTTCCGTCCCAGTCCCAGACAAAGTTTCTGTCTTCTAGGATTTCCAGAGGTTATCTTGGGCACAACAAAGAATACGGTGGCATAACTTCCTATAAAAGTATCCCAACCATTATAGTACAAGATACATAAAAAGAAGGAGATAAAACGATGTTTGCAAATCATAGAATCATAGAATCATAGAATCATTTAGGTTGGAAGAGACCCTTGGGATCATTGAGTCCACCCATCAGCCCTACTCTACAANCACTTGGCCTCGTTGAAGGCCATGCCATTAACATTGGCCCATCTATCCAGTCTATCCAAGTCCCTCTGTAGAGCTTCCCTGTCCTCAAGCAGATCAACACTCCCACCCAACTTAGTGTCATCTGCAAACTTACTAATAGTGTTTTCTATGTCCTTATCTATATCATTGATGAAAATATTAAAAAGGAAAGGCCCCAATACTGAGCCCTGAGGAACACCACTTGTGACCAGCCGCCAGCTGGATTTAACTCCACTGAGCACCACCCTTTAGGATCGTCCTTCCAGCCAGTGCTGGATCCAGCAGATCGTACGTTCGTCCAGGCAAATCTTTCCTGTTCTAAAGTACAACAACAGTAGTAAGCAATTATTTACAAAGGAGCAAAACCATCCTCATGCCCTAATCTAAAAATCTCTAACCAGCAGTTTTAGGACTTGATGTCACCTGGCGACTTTCTGGAGACATCTCCTGAGCTTCCCTGTTGAAGATGGCAGGTTTAGTATATAATATGTAAATATCTGGTGACCTATACAGAGGAAAACCTGATTCTCCAGGTAAGTTAGTTACTATACTTCTCCCAACTGACAGCCTACATGTCATTTTATTATTATGCAAAAGAGTTTAACAGATAAAAATGAATAGCTTTGTGCACACACAAAAATATCTTGCGTCCCCTAAGCAGCCTACCAGTTAGGCCACCCTCCAAGGCTTCTATGCCAAATGCAAAAAATCTGCTCCCAGTTCTCTGATGAGCATCCCCAAAAGAGAGAAAAAAATGCATAATTTTCTTTAAATGATGTGAGCCAGCAACGTAGTAGCTCCCAAAGTGTTCCTGAATTAAACCATTCAGCGAAAAGACTGCAGGTGAATTAAATTCCTAAAAAAGCAAATGCACAGTTTTTTGATGGAGTGTCACTGAAAAAAACTTACTCAGTTCTAATATGAAACCCATAATATTGGTAAGTAATAAATATCTGTTCTTCAGTGAACCATAATTAAAGTATGAGATCCAATCTACAGCAAACATCTAGACAGGGAAACTATTTGAAAAACCTATAAACTCCCTCAAAATACAGGGATTTAATTTCTTCATTGGAAAGAACTCTTTTCTACAGTCTGGTCTCTACAGCACTGTTTCTGATTTAAGCAAATGAGAAAATTGCTGTGGAAGGAAGCATACCTAAGTGCTTTAGAGAGAGCTCATAGGTCTAGGCAAAACACAGCCATTTGCAGAAGGTAAATAACAGATGTTATTTTTCCTCCTTCTTCAGACTTAACTGCTATTGCATATGTTGCCTCTCTGCCCATCAAGCCTTAGATCTGCGCTGCAGGCTGCTCCCTACCCTTGAGAAGGTGAAGGCGCAGCAGCAGCAGCAGCAGCACGGATGGCCAGGCCCAGCGCTCTTCCTGCACCCTGGCGAAGGCGCCCGTCCTCTAAGCAAGGCTCTGTCTGCCAGCGCTGCGGGACCGCGCTTACTGCGGCTGGGCACCGCAGTCTGTGGGAACAAACACAAACCACCACAGTAACACCACCCCCAACTCCAAAGCGGCCACAGGGAACACAGCTCCGCACACGCCGCCTCCTGCCCGCATACGCGTTACCGCGGCGGGGCAACCCGGGAACGCTCCCCCCGCCCACAACCCGCCGCCCCAGAGCGGGGTGGACAACCGGGCCCGCAGCCCTGACCGGCAGGAGGCTCTGAGGATACCGCCCGCCACCAAGGAGGGCCCACGCCTCTCCGCACCCCTCCTCTCCTCTCCTCCAGCGCTCCCGCCTGAGGGAACCGCCGCGGCACCTCGGTCCTGCCCGGGCCAGGGCAAATGGCTTCAACGGCCTCATCACGCAGGCGCCGGCGGCCAACTGCACCGGCTGCTGTGCGCATGTGCAATGTCGCCTTTCGCCCCCCCCACACCGCACACAGACACACCGGCGGAAGCTGAGGCCGAGCGGGGCCGCCGCTGCCACTGCGGGGCACTTGGGCCCACCGGTGGCGGTTGGGCTCTGCGGGGGAGATGGTCGTCAGGCGGCTGGGGGTGGGCACGGCGCTGAGCGCTGGGCTGGTGGCGAGGCTGGGCCTGGTGCTGTACGGCCTGCAGCAGGACAGAGCCATGCGGGTGCGGTACACCGACGTCGACTACCGGGTTTTCACCGACGCGGCGCGGCTGGTGACCGAGGGGCAGTCGCCGTACCGGCGGGCCACCTACCGCTACACCCCGCTTCTGGCCTGGCTCCTGACGCCCAACGTCTACTTGACCGAGGTCTTCGGGAAGCTCCTCTTCGTGGCGGGGGACCTGGCGGCTGCTGCCGTCGCCTACCGGGCGTTGCGGCGCCGAGGGGTCGCCGCCGGTCAGGCCTGCGGGTGCTGCGCTACCGCTTGGCTCCTGAACCCCCTGCCCATGGCCGTCTCCAGCCGGGGCAACGCGGAGGCCTTGGTGGTGCTGCTGGTCCTCTCCACTCTCTACTTCGTGGAGGGAGGGAGCATAGGGAAGGCCGCAGCCTGCTATGGGCTGGCGGTGCACATGAAAATATACCCACTGACCTACGCGCTGCCCATAGCACTCCACCTGCAGAGCAGACGCTGCAGCAGGGAAGGGACAGTAGGGGCAAGATGCAACAAAAAAGCAAAGTTTACATTTGTAGGGTACTTCTGGCAGCTTTTCCTAAAGATCCCAAACCGTGATGTGCTAGTTTTTGGAACAGTTGCTGGATCTGTGCTGGCTGCATTGACTGCTGCATTTTATCACCTCTATGGCTGGGAGTTTTTGGAACATGCCTACCTCTACCACTTGACCAGGAGGGATATCCGTCATAACTTCTCTCCCTATTTCTACATGTTGTATTTAACTGCAGAGAGCAAATGGAGTTTTGCCCTTGGGCTTGCAGCTTTCCTCCCCCAGCTGCTTTTGCTCCTGGCTGTGTCTGTAGCCTTTTACAGAGACCTTCCTTTCTGTTGTTTTCTACACACTGCTATTTTTGTGAGTTTTAACAAAGTGTGTACATCCCAGTACTTTGTGTGGTATCTCTGCCTTTTACCCCTCATAATGCCCAGTGTTAAGATGTCCTGGTGCCGTGGTGTGCTGCTTCTCTTTCTGTGGTTTGCTGGGCAAGGCCTGTGGCTTGCTCCTGCGTACTTTCTGGAGTTCAAAGGACATAACACTTTTTTACTTATATGGTTGGCAGGCTTGGTTTTCCTCTTTATTAATAGCCTTGTAATTGCTCAGATTATTTCACATTATCAAAAAGACGTACAAGTTGCAAAAAAGCAACAGTAATAAATGGGACAAAATCCAGAAACTGCTATCATTTTTGACAAGGCTTTTCATGCCATTAGCACTTTGTTTAATATAAGTGTGTGTACGTTGTACTAAAGTATGTTGTACGTAAATAATACCTGAGCAGGACCATGAGGGCACTGACTGACCTTAGTCTCCAAGAGCAGCTCCAGTGCTTCCATGAGCAGTATCTGCAGGTATACCTGTCACTCACATGGACCTTCAAACTGCGTTGTAACCTCTCCAGAACTCTCTCCAGCCCTCTCTCCTGCTGCTCCTGACTGGACTGCCTGGAAGGACCCTGTACCAGTTCATCTTGTCTAAGGCTGTAGGTGGACTCGGTTACCAGCAGCCATCTCTGGCTGCCATCTCCAGAGTGTGACTGCACCCTGGTCAGTGAGGGTACAGCCTGTGCCAGGATTACCCTCAGCTTTGTACCCCCTCGTGAGGCAACCCCAGTCATCTTACTCCCTCACACCCTTTTTCTTATTGTTACCTTACTGGTTAAAGGCTGTGGTCTCTGTCTAAGAGAGCACAGCAGATTATAAAAGGATGTTGGAGTTCAACAGTCTCATATATTCCAGTATGTGGGTGGGGTGTTTTGAAAGGGTTAAACTAATGAATAAATATAAGACAATCACTTAATATGTAAACTGGGATTTCTTTTTTTCTTTTCACAGTACCATTTTACCTATACAGTTTGTGGTTTTTCCAGTGTCTGTTTTTATTTCAGTGAGGTAGGAAAAAAATGGTTATTTCATACAAGTTACTAGTTCCTTGAAACTTTTATATTTTTTGTAGAATTCAGATATGCCTGCTTGTTCAGATACTGATTTTTGCCTTTCCAGAGCTTTGAATTTTTTAACAGATCCATGTGTCTTGTGCTTAAAGACATGGTTAAATTGTGGAATTGGCAGTGTTAAGCTAACAGTTGGATTTGATGATGTTAAAGGTCCTTTCCAACTTAACTGATTCTCTGGTGGAAGATTTTTCCAAATACCTGTCTGGTATCACAGAGATGTATAAAGCAAAAATATGTGGGCCTTACTGCTACAATCTGAAGAAGAGGCCACTGCTTTAAACGGCAGTTAATTAACAGTAGTTGTGGATGTTAACAGTAGCAAATGCAGAGTCACAAGTACAGCTAAAATGGAACAGTGTCCCTAAAGCACTCGAGTTTATACCAAAAACTAATTGGAAATGCTGTTTCTAAGTAGTTCAGTATCTCTACTATTAAAAAAAAAAATGAAAAAGTGAAAGAAGTTGAGGAAGTGGAGCAGTTGCCAGAAGAAAAGGAAAGTTTTAAAATAGAAAGCTGTACAACCTGTCAAAACAAGGTATTTATTCCCAGATGATGCACAAGATCTGGAATTGAGTGTCAGGTGGCAGTGAGAGGAGTTCAGAGCCCTTTCAGAGTCAGTAGTCAAGACCTTCCTTGAGGTCTCATGTACACAGTCCTTGACACAGGTGGAAACTGGCAGTGCATTTTTTAATAAAATCTTGGGTTTAAACAGGCATATGCTGAATTTAAGAATTTTAATACTTGCCTTGGCTTTTAGTTGCATCCTACAAGAAAGCAAAACCCTTAGTGTGTAACACAGAGCAGAGCTTCAAGGCAAAATAACTTCAAGCACTCAGTGGGATTCCCTGTGGTGTTAGTGGGAAAGTCTATGGTCAAGTGGATTTTCATTCCAGGTTTGTGTTTGCCGTGTTGCCTCCCTGAACCCTGTGGTCTTCTGAGGCAGCCCTTGTTCCCAGGACTGCAGCAGTTTCCTGACTTTCTTATGTACAAGGTTTTCTTTCCTGGTGTAGTTTTACTTTGTGAAACTGAATTGCAGCCTTTTGATCTGCAAATTTTTCACTTTGCTTCTTGGCCCCGTTGAGGTGGTTACATGAAAGGAGTGGAAGCCCCTGAGCCCAAGCAGCCAAAGGGGGTGTTAGCAAGAGGTGTGGTGGTGTCCTTACTGTGCCCTGGCCCAATTCAGCCATTCCGATGTGTTAGGAGGAAGGATGACTTCTCCACTCAGAAGGGTGGAGAGAAAAGCCTTCACATCGTGAAAATCCTGCCAGTCTCCTCTTTGTAAATCCAAAAGGTATTCTATTCTTTTGACAAACTGTCTTGAGTTTTCTGGCAGGTCTTACAGACGTGGGAATGATTTCCTCCCCCTGACTTTGGCTGGCATGAAGGAAGAAAGACTCCTAGTGCCAGCTTGTCTACCTCTTCCTCAGGAGCTTTGTCACTCAAAAGACTGGTAGCACAAGCCTCATTCACACACAGTTTAGTTTCATATTAACCACCAAAACATTTTGTATGTTCTCTGAGTATGTTAAAAAAACCCCTGTCCTGTATGGTTTTATTTTCTGTGGTAGAGTTTGACACTCGCAGTTGGTGTTACGCTAGAAAACCGAAAAGGCTCTTGTGTGCTGACACCTCTGTTCACTTCATCCCAGTGTGCAGGCAAAAGCTCCGTTTTCCCTTGCAACTGATCTTCTGTTACCTGTTATGCATTATTCTGTTGTAAATGGCATGTTTTCTTCCCCCAAAGCAATGTTTCTTACCTCTTTAACAGACCTAATTATGCTGTTTCCAGACTTTTCCACTACCCTATTTTCCCCTTCCTGTTGGCAAAGAAAATAAATGAAAGCCAAAAGGCATTTCTGGCTTCAAAAACCTTTAAAAAAATTGCATTTTGAGTTACTGTGTTCATGACAGAATTGTAATGTTTTTTAGGTAAGAAGTAATTTCCTTACGACAAATGCATTCTTGATTTATTAATAGCTAAATCATTTTGAGCCCCGTTCTGCAGCAACGGGGACTGAAGAGTACCTTCCCTTTGTAGGTCAATACCAGCCCCTCAGCCACGATTTGAGAAAGTCGTGCATAAATAAATTATAAAAAAGGCTTTTATACAAACTTAGATTTACAGTCTCAGTTTAATAATCCAGTGTGAGTCCCTCTTTTTACAGTTGTTTTGTAAGCAAGCTAGTCACCCAAATGTGTTTGGGATTTGGAAGTAATTCAGTGACTCATAAAAATCTGGATGGGAGAAATGAACTGAAAGAGATGAACAGGAGAGGTATTTGAGAGGTTAGATTTT
The DNA here is from genome assembly GCA_013400555.1 of Jacana jacana. NCBI lineage: Eukaryota > Metazoa > Chordata > Aves > Charadriiformes > Jacanidae > Jacana > Jacana jacana. The sequence continues at coordinate 30,889 of VZTM01033009.1, forward strand.
GCAAGTTGCTTTAGATAGTTAAATGGGATTGAATAACTTTATTCACTGATAAAAAGCGTTAAATCAAAATAATTGTAACCAAGTGCAGAACAAGTTACAATTCATGAACAAGTCATGGTGATTAATTATAATGCACTTAAAATTTACCAAATTCATTTCCCATGGAACATTTATTGCTTTTGACAGTGTTCAAATTCTTTTGCTTAATAATTTTATGTCCATTTATCTTCTGGTAATTAGGAACTGAAGTGTTTGAATGGTAGCTTTCATTCCCTACTGTGGGTTGCAAAATTGTAATGCTGCCTATTTATTAAAAAAAAAGGTTGAAGCGCCCAGTGAAACGTGTCTGATTCGCACAAATTTTTCACATTGTGCTGGATTCACAGGTGATTTTAGTTGAAGCTCCAGCACTTAACTGACAGCTTGCTGTAAAATTTATAAATGGAGTTACTCAAATAGCAAAAAAAACAAAAATATAATAATAAATGTTCTGTTAAGTTGTAGCATGAGTGTGCTCAATTACCAGCTCTGACACAATAACCATGTACTCGGTCTTTATTAAGTAACTGCCCCGTCTGTGCTACTGGCATTAAGTATTGACTCCTGTGGTAGTAAAGGCAGCAATTATGTGCTCTAAACTCAGCTCATCAGTTTTCTTTTTCAAAGAAACCTTGAAGCTCTTATATTTAACAGCAAGGGCAAACTACAATGTTTTTCCTAAGGATTTTTAGAGAAAGCAGATGTAAAAAGACAGTAAATTATGAGCAAATTGTTCCCTGTTTTTTAGATGAGAAAAACAAGGCATCTGTTTTTTTAAAGGGCTGCAGAAATACATAGGGAATACATGGAACTCAAAAAAGTATATTCTTCGTATATTTCCCAAAGACAACAACAGAATGCATTTCCTAATGCTAGCAACATTATGGAATACAATTATCCTGAATGTAGGACAAACCCTTTACTCATAGTGAAACCCAACCACTCAGGCAACTTTCTTGCTTAAGGTCACTTACATGCACAGTATGCACAAACCTAAACATTTGCCTGCACATACAGAAGCAAAAAGAAACATACCAGTCAAGACACCTTTGAATAGCATGCTTTTTCAGAGCTGCCCTCTGTAAAACGGGTTTCTTAAGTTCTTTCCAGCACTCAAAAATCTCTAGTGACTATAAAACTTGAATCACATAAACTCTGGTGCATATGCAAAGTAAAAGCCTAAGCAGCAGGGATCTTGAGTTGGAATAGACATGGTCAAGAATCAGATAATTCTGATTATACTTGAAGGTGCTCATTCCACCAGTATCCTGGTGTTCTCTGTCACAACAGTCATCTGCACTGGTCACATTATTTGTGTAGGAGCCTTGCTTCAGTCTTTATGCAAGTTGAATGCATTTTGTTTTACTCAAATAAAATTCCTCTTGATGAAGCAGTACCTTTTTATTGTTTTTTTGAGGGAGGGTTAAAATTATGTTACTTTTCTCTAAGGACCTTAATAAAACCACACAATCCATGCATCTTTAAGTAAGTTTTAAGCCTCTGATTCATTGGGGACTGCCCAACATATATATAAAAAATACCAAAAATTGTCATTTTGGAACAGTGTAAGTCCCCAGAATCGTTTCAGCAGAATTCCTCATAACTCTCCTTCCTGGCACGTGTTGAGGCAGGCATGGGCTTCTGCAGAAACAAGAGGTTGCTTATTGGAGGCAATCTTACTTAGTGGAGATAAAGCTTTAGCTTCAGCCTCTTCTTATTCTTAGAGCTTAACTTTGAGCCTTTAACATTCTCTTCAGATAAAACATTTCATAGCGTGCATGTAAAGAAATGACAGATAAGAGATCCTCGCTATTTCCTGTGGAAATTGGTGGGGAGGCAAACTAGAACATCTGTGGAAAAATATCTAAAGGAAATGTCTGTATCTGATTATGTCTGAAGACAGAACTTCAGCCTTGGAAATCTGCTAACTGCAGGCAAATTGAGCAGTAAGCTCATACTGTGAAACCTACATTATTTATATGAAGGGTATTCTGTCAAATGTGCTTTCCCTTTTCACAGGAGGAAAATAGGATCTTGAGAGCAATTATCAGGCTGGATGAACATAACTTTGCCTTCACATTTTCATAATGGGGGTCTATAGGATGTTCCATCCTACGGTAGCACTTGTGGAGTTGTACAGGTTTGACATGTAATGAGCTGTTGATAGGCACTATTGTTGGTGAGGCAAGAAAGAGTATTAGTAAGCAGTCACTCTGAAATCACTTTTTGAAGGTTAACTCAAGTAAAATCTGATTTCTGCTTCACAAGTCAGCAGCTGTGTTAATAGAGACGGTACTGTTTTGACAGTAATTTTCCAAGGAGAGCTGCACTCTGTGGCCCATATGCTTCCATTCTGTGCAAAAGAACATTAATTCAAATCCCCTGGTGATCTGACAGTCAACATTTTTTTAATCTATCCCATGTCCCTCCCACTGATCCAATAGATTGAATTAGCCAGGAAGCAGGGTTAGAAAATGAAGTGGAAAACAAAGTACGATTACGCTTCCTTTATTTTCCACACTGTATAGTGTGAATATGTTAAATAATTAAGAAGATTACCTTTTGGAACACAGTCCATTTGAGGTAGGTGGGAGAGCACTTGGTTAATATAAGGTATTTTACCCAAATGCATCTGAGGGAAAATTGACTGAGTGGGCTTACGTGGACTTTTGTCAAATGATACTAAAGCGTCTGATCGTTTATGTCACCTTCAATATTAGCAATATTTTTCCATATCTTTATGTTACAACAACAATACAACAATTCAAAAGTTAACCAGAAATAGCAATACTTGTAAATTCTGGTTTCAGGCTTCTGTTACTCGACAGTTTGGAGGACATACATAGCCATAAACTCACTACAGGAGAACAAATGCTGTATCACACAGCATTAATAATTCATTTATAATTATTTCTTTCCTATAGCTGACATCTTCGTGAAGAGATTAGCACTTTTTTTTTTAATCAAGTCTGGAAATTCACATGAGTAACAAGTACTTCTCCACCTTAAAACTGTCAGATGTATTTGAAAATAGATTTTAATTGCCATTAGCACTTCCAAGTTTAGTGCTGGCAACAGCCAGCCTGTTAATTCCAGCAGTACAGGAACTGAAGTCATGACCAATTTTCCTTCATGCTCTAATAAACTGGTTGATAGAGTATAAGAAAGTTTGTTGCTGGAAGTGAACCAAATGTTGTTTGTGCACTGGAAATAAATACTGCATGGCTAGGGACAAAATTTACATGTGCAGGATGGAGCAAAGTGATCAAGGAACAAGGGCAAAAGTGAGGCCTTGGAGACTTTCACTACTGTCTCATCTCTGCCCCTGATTTATCATTAACAAATGATTTCAGCTTGCTGTGGTGCTTTCCTCTGCTGCTTTTGATTGCTTGATCCATTTAAATGACAACTTATTCAAGGCATAATGGGTCTCCTAATCCATTCCTGTAACACACTGCCATAAAGTGATTGCAGTCTTCTTTGGAGCAGTTGTAACCCTGATTCTTACTGAACCATAAGCACTTAACTAAAGACATTTTGAGGTTTTATTGCACATATATTTAAACCTTTTCTGCAGGATGTGTTAGGTTCTCAGGTGCATTCCAGCATGACATTTGTATGAAGGGTGGGCTAGTGCTGAAACTAAATGAAGATCTGGAAGGAGATTAACAGCACTCATGGTAAAAAGCTAGTAAATTAAGAAGAATAATTTAGAAAAGTTATAGTGTAGCTGATACCACAAGTAAATGAGATTTTATTATTAGTGGTCTGCTTACATTGTATCGGAAGTTCATACTGAAAAGTTATTAGGGAAATGAAACAGCAGACAGTTCTGCAACTGGTATAAACACTTCCTATAATCTCAAATAAAAGCTATAACAGTTTAAAAACTGTTTCTGTATACTCATAAAACATTCTATACATTAATTTGTTATCCAAGAAAAAGTTCCTAGTTGTGCAGCAGTACAAAGGCAAATTATAATTTTGTGTTCAGATATAGGTGAAACATTGTATACTTACACTTTGGTTTTTATCCAAAGCTTTTGGTAAAAGAGGCACAGACTACAAAAATGAAATCCAAAGCAGATGTGCTGTGCCAGAAGCAGTTACAGGGAGCTCTAAATTTGCCTCAGTCTTCTAAGCCTCTTGAACAAGTGCATGCTCAGTGCTGGAGGCGGTAGGTGGTGGGAATGCACAGATGCAATCTTCCCCATAGCATGCCCAAAATAGATTTTTCCGTGGTTCTTAAGGCAACCAGATGTTGCCTTAATCTATACTGTAATACCTATATATATATATCCTTATATATCTATACATATCTTAAAGATATATGTATATCCTATATAACTATATAAATCCTAATCTATAATAGTATGGCAGCAAATCCAGGGTCTTCATGCCCACACCGACTGGATAAACATATATTTAGGATATAGGAAGAGGCCTCTTTTGGGTACCGGGCCATTTCAGGCCATTTCCTAGCACATATCAGTAGCCTGAGAGTGGAGAGGTAGATTTGCCTCTTAGTAAAATGCATGATGATGGCCACTGATATGTTACTCTATAATGTGGTATTCCAATATTTTTTTAGTAGTGGAGGCAGGCATGACTGTATTTGCAAAATTAGAAGCATGCAAATAAATAGGACTCAGAGCAAAAAGTCGTTTTCATTATATTTGTTTCATAGATGACCTTTAAAGGTCCCTTGCAACCAAAGATATTAGATGATTCTATAATGTGAAGTCTAGAAAGGTTAGAAAGTCTAGAACTGTCAGTAGTGAAAACTGTTGTGAAGCCTGAACAATGGTTGATCCTTCAGTAAGAAGTAACTGGCACCAGCCCCAGTTCCCTTGTTACATAAGTTCAGAGGAAAAGCTCACTCATAAAGTACTTTGTGAATTTCATTACACTCCGAATAATTTTATATCAAATGAAGGTTTGAGGTTTGGGATTGAACTCCTGCTGTAAAGAAGTGATAGTCTTTGGCTCTCCCCTAAAGAGAACTGAGCCTTAGCAGATTCCTTAGTAATGGAAATGGTGAATGAATGTTCTCCTAATTTTGGAGACTCAGGATACTGAGAGTGTTATGTTACATGGCTATGAAAGCAACTGAATAAATACATAGAAGAAAAATTTGTCAAGAGCTATTAAATACGGGAAACATCTTCACTGGTCTTGGAAATTCACAAAGCTGCAAATGGTGGTGAACGAGGGAAGTATTTCTGAGGAAATCGCTCTCTCTTTGCCTAGTTTTCTAGGATACTGGTCCAATCCATGATGGTTATTCCTGGGTTGTTAAACACACAGGTGCCGTCAACAGAGCATTCCAATAACCAAGTATCCTCAGTTACTTGTTTATGGCCTTACTTATACGCCACCTGAAATTGTATGACAGGTAACATCTGAGTTCTGGGCCTATGCAGCTGCTTGCTCTTTTTTTCCAGAGTGGATGCTACCAGATTGCGCCAGTAAACCACAACTGCGGCTTGTTTCATTGGCACTTCACAGATGACAGCAAGCAGCTGGTGACAGATTAGCAGGTCAGAAGGGGAGAAAAGAGAAATCAAAGCTGACAGAACTTCTCTGTATGATCAAAGAGAGGTGGTTTTAGTTGGCTAGGCAATTGAATTTCAGGTAGATTCAGGCAGCTTATTAGGCCAGGTAATTCAAGCATATCAAGCCCCTGGAGCTTGGTTGCCTTCTCTTCCAGAAGTAAACCACAGCTTTCTTATGGGACTTCACACGTTCTCAGTGAGGTGTGGGAAGGAAAGAGTGGGGGGAAAACAAATAGATTGACACAACTCCAGTCACCTGTGCTGATAGCAACTTGTGTCATTACAAAATAAAATATAGATCTAGCCCTTAGCCAAAACTGTCTTTACTAAAGTCTTCTCTTTTAATACTAGTTCACCTTTAGCTCTGGAGTGGCACATACTATCATTTAGGATGATTAGCTTATTCTGTGGGTAAGAAAAAATAGTGATGACTGCAGAAAAAAAGTGTGATCTTTCATCAGAAAACAAACTCTTTCAGGGCACAAGGTTGAAGAGCTTGGCAGATTTTGGGTCTAATACAATACTTGAGTAATTGAAGAGGAATGGGTGGCATTCCAGGCATAGCTGGTGGAGAGCGGCCTGGACTGACCCATGCTGAGAAGTTATTTTAGCTCAGAAATTCAAGCCAGGCCGAAAACAGCTGCTGTGCTGGAGAGACCAGATGTCTTGTTACACCTGGGCTTGTGGTATCTGTCTTTGGTAGGTCCGGGCTCCTCCAAGAAACATTTCCTCCAAGTGTCATTCACATGCCCCGTCACACTCCTTCCTTCTGTCTCTCCCTGGCATGGCACCTGCCATTTCGCTTTCCTGTCAGAGCAGCCAAGCATGCCATTGAAATGTGACTTTAGGAATTCCCCTGTTTTAAATTCTTCCAGAGTTTTAAATGGAAAGGTTAAAAGAAAGTTCACAATGTGTGGTATAGGTCAGAGCTGCTCGTGTATTAGAGGCTGCTTGTGTGACTGCAGCTGCTAAGGGTTTTTATTTATCATTTACTAGTGATACAATACCTGTGTGAGTCCTTTACCAGTGACACAACTCCTATACAAGTCCGTGCAGGTAGAAATATAGATGTGTCTGGCATCCAGTGACTCCGCATAGTTGTGGTCCTGAGGTCTTTGAACCAGGGGCTAATGTTAATCCCATGTGAAAGTTTGTCCTGCATTTCTCTGTCATTCATTGGTTCTGATTTTACAGTGCTCTCCGGAGAAATCAAAGGCAGCAAAAGCCATTGAAAGCTTTCTTGCAGTCTGGAATAGATTCATGTTGGGAAAGTTTCTACTTTTCTCTAAGCCAGATTCATCTGTTTAATTATTTTCATACTAGCACATGTTCTAGCATTTCCATGCAGACGGGCTACCTCTGACAGCATATGGGTGCCACGTTTGATTCTTTCATCATAACGGGAGCAGAGTTTGTTCTGCACTTCTGAGAGCTACCTCACGCAGGTTCTGCGAAACTAGGTTAGAAGTCCAGCAAGAGATATCAAAGGTAAATGCTGCAGCTCACAAGAAGTTTGAAAATGACTTCTTTAAAGCCTGTAGCTGTCAGTGACATTTGCTGCACTTTGTCTTTTCATTTCACACTCACATGCTTTTGGCTTTGATTATACCTCTGCAGAAGTAGTGAATACAGTTACAGAGGCATTGTGGACAATTTACAGTACCATATAAGAATGTATTTTTGTTGCAATTCATCAAGGGTAACACTATATTAATGTAGCAGTCTGGAAAAATTACAAGTGATTTTATCTGTAGTGTTGATTAGTAGCTGACGCTTTGTCTAAAATTAATCCTCAGGATGATACAGGAAATCTCATCTGGGGACTTAGCTGCTTGAAATTTGAGTATTATTCGGGCCTAAATTAAAGTGTATTCACAAAAACTGAGAAGCTAATACAATTACATCTTGTCAAGCCAAGGTGTTAGAAGTAAACCAGGTGCTTTGACTGCAGCCCAAACCAAAAGACTGTCTACAAAGGAATTATGCTGCATTAGTCACTGAACATGCATAGTGTTCAGCAACTTAAAGGTCAAATATATTCATGAGAACATGTAATCTTATGTATGTTTGGTGAATGAATATGAAGCAAGTATCTGATAGAGAAGAGGATGATCAGAATATTGAAAAAAACCCATGGCTCACATTTAGATGGGCAGTGCGGATGTTATTCCAATGCCAGATTTCTGCAAAGCAGTTTCAAGAACACTCATGAAGACTAAATGATATACTTCAGCCTTGAGAATTTAAATAGGTACTATGCTGCCATATGGCAGAGCTGCTTTCAAAGCAAATGCAGGATTTTTGCTCTTCTGAGGGACCAGATGGCAAAGAGGTTGGTATATAGAAGCTGTCACACCTAGATCATCGGTAGCAGTCAGTTATACAGGACAGAAAGTCATCTTAATCTGATATTTTTTCAGTAGTTTATATAAAACACAAATAAAGTGTGTGCTTATTTCCCAAGCAAACAGAAAAATATGGAGTAAGATCCTTGTGATACATTATACTTGTTCTTGTACGCTATTGACAAGACTAAATTGATGGACCAGAAATGTGAATTACCCTTTTTCACAAAAAACGATTCTTCCATCTTCAGAGACGTGTCAGTAACATGTTTGTATTGTGCAAACCTTTCTGAGACATAGTAAAACCCAGACTCCAGCATTGCTGACCAAATGTCTTCCAAAAGCATTACAGCTACTTAAAGTAAATACCTTTTACATTGCTAGAGCAGGTGAGGAAGAACTGATAGTAATATAGGACACCATCCAAAACAAATGATACATGCTGTATTTGTGATTTGTCTCCTAATAGACTCCAGAACAAGTTCCCACAGAAATTCCATGACAAGGTGTGACCAGGCCTCACTCATGTTGTTAAAGTATGTCTACATTTGTAGTTTAGTTCAGAGCAGTTGTGAGGTGAGTTCCCCCAGTCCTCACTTACAGTGTGTTGGTTTGCATCACAGTATGTTGATATACAGATATACAGCTGTTGATATACAGAATCTAAATTTCTTTTGGATGAAGACTCACTCCAGATGTCCACCTAATGAACACTAAGGCCTCGTAGGAATAAGAGGGTCTGAAACAGCAAGTGAATGCACTGCCATGGAGTTTTATGGCACATGTGGAACATGCACGCAGCAGCACAGTGCTCTCCAGCCAGGTTGAGCCTTCTTGTGATAACCCCGAATCTTCTTCTGCTATGTAAGGGTGTCTGCAGCTGCTGTCAGCTATCGGATATCAACTGTTTGAGGATGGCTCTTGTTTCTTCCACTGAGTCATCCTCTCATCAGTGTCTTTTTCCATCTTTCTGCTCTGCTTCCATCCCTCTGCTAATGAAATCCTTTGAAGGGCTTGTCTCACCTTCTTCTTGTTTGCTGCCCCCCTTTGCAGCTACTGCTTTTCCTGTTGGTGACAGCAGTCTCTTCAGCCTCCCTTCAGACACCTTCTACTACTCACAAGCTATAGTAATGCAGCACAGGGGGGCAAACCCAAATCTGCTCTGCAGAATCCCCCACAATGTGTTTGGGGCCTCAGCTCTGACTGCTTCAGCCTGCTTATCTGCTCCTATTGCACTGTACTGCCTGCTAGTGGTGGTGTAAGCTCAAGTGACTGAAAATGCTTTATTTTTAAAAAAATCTTTGGGTATATATTCCATTTAATTGAGCAACAAATGTACATGAACATTTCAGCATTCGAAACATGCAGCAGGTTCCAAGCAGTGTGGAAACCAGTACAGGTACATACAGAATGGTAATCGGGGGCAGACTTCAGCAGATATATTGGAGCTTTTTCAGGATGTTTTTGCTGTGTGTCAAAGGGAACTTCCTTTCTCCCAGTAGTAGGGAGAACAGCATTTCAAGTGTAGACTTAAGGCAACTGAGTCAAGGAAACTCCTACAGTTACATTTTGAAAACTTTTTCTTTCCAAATGAAAATCTGGATGAATTAAGCAGAAAATAAGGCAGGACCCCTAGATTTTCATCAATTTTTAAAAATGAAATATTGAAACCAATAGTAGACACAGTCATTCTGAAAAACATCGGACCAAAATCTAAATTCCTTTTAACTTTTTGAAACAAAATATGTTTTCTGAGGTTTCCTTTTCAATTTTGGACTAGGCTTTCCTGGTTTGGCCATTTGACATGAGATAAAACCATAGAAGAAAAAAAAAAATAGAAGAAAATAATCAATCAATCTTCTTAGGCTTCCTTTTCTGGAGTAAAACATAATCATCTGACCCAATATCCTTCTGGCAATCTTAGCTGCTAACTTTCCTTAATTTAATATAATTTAATTAATTCCTCTCAGTTTCTTACAGAACTACATCTTATTCACATCTTGGAGACGTTTCAGGACTTCCTGTTTGAGTGTCCTACTTAAAATCCACACAGAGAGTAGTTCCTCACAAGATCTGAATATGGAGCAATTTTTTATCAGTTCCTAGCTCACCGTTGTGATCGGCGCAGTACAGTCACGTCAGTGCTCATGCTGCCAGTTGGGCCATGTAACTACAAAAGATAACAGTTAGAGGTTCGCATCTGAAAATGTACACTTGATACATTGCCAGAATAAATGTGATTACACATATTACAATTACAACTAACCACAATACAGAGGAAAAAACCCCACAGTGTTATGGCAAACCCCAAATTTGAACCTTTACTCAGCAGCCATTTAGAAAGAGAAATGTTAATTGAGTACCTCCAAGGAAGAGTTTTACCAATTCCCTGTTTTCACTTTTATTTTTACTTCACACACTACAATGTGTCCTTAATCATACTAAAAAGTCCTTCATCTTTTCGTCTTTGTTGTGTTCCCCATTATTTCCTGTAATTTTATTTTCTGATGGTCTATTTATAAATTTAATCAAACACACATAAATAGTTACTGTAGATAATGCAGTTGAACTTCATTAAAAAACCGCAGGAAATGATAATAGCATTGTAGTGCACCAGAGTGGAAAGACATTCACTGCTGTTCTGTATTGCTGCTTTTCTGAAAACATACTTATTATCCAAAAGTACATCTTAAAATATCATATCCAATTATTATATGTGGGTTTATGTCACATTAGCAATTAATCTGTTTACATCTTTAAATTCAACCTTGTACTCAGATGAAGCTCTGCATCTAAATTAACCATCTTTAGGCCTCTCAGCAGCCACTCTGCTTCCTTTAGTTCAAATTACTTTATTGTAAAAATCTAAGACCACCTACAGAATTTTATCCAAGAATTGTTCAGTACTCTGAATTGTGGCTAAAAGGTATAACACTTGTAAAAATGTTTCTTTGTGGCCTTAAAAAGCCATTTAGTACAATGTATTTAAGCTTCATCTAAATATGTTGTGTATTTACCATGCATTCATTGGATTAGAACCTCCTGTTCTAGTCCTTTGACATAGATATTCTGTAGAAAGTAGCAATAGTGTTTGACATTGTGTTATGTGGGTCAGGCAGAAATGAAGAGTACTAAGTCACATCATGAGAGGGATAACACCTGCTGGAGCTGTAGGATGAAGCAATAGTTGTGGCCATTTATTCCCTAGTGTTATGAGCTCTGTCAGTGTTGTTCAACCTTTCGAGCAGATAAGTAGTTTTACACCATCGCTCCCTGTAAACCTACTTTCCTGAAGAGGTCTGTGTGGCCAAAGGGGCATACTTTGAGATGCTTTGTCCTGCTGGGTCCATTTGCACTGGTTGGTATCAAAGGCTATCTAGCTAGATGTTTCACCCATGACACTATTGTCCAGACAATCATGCAGAATATCCTTTTCTGCAGTTAAATGTGCTTGAAGAAAGCCTAGAGGTTGCCCACAATACTGACATCAAAAGTCTGTCTAAAGAGTTGTCCAGGGAAGGATGCATGACTCTACTAAGGTGGAGGAACATGGTATGGCCATAGTGCAGCCTGATAGTGATATGGTCCCAGAGAAGGCAGTGCCAACCCCCAAACTGGGGCAAAGAAGCATGAAGATGTGGCCATCATCTGCATATGCAATGTTTGCTTTGTTAGTGACACTGAGAGGGTTACTATGGCTTGATGAGCTGACAGCAATATATATAGTCCCCTGAGGTGCAGACTGTGAGACAAGAGCCCCAAATAGCTCTACATAAAGCTATCTGTGGACAGTTGGGAAGCTATGTCAAATAAATCTACAGCTGAGCTCAATTACATATTTGATATATGCCATATAGAACTGTAAGATCCACCTTGATGGCTGCCAAAAACTGATCATCTATTATGCAATAGGAGTTAGGGTTGGCTGTCAACAAAGGAATAGCAAACTTGGGGTTCTGACAGTGACAAACTGGCACTGGGACAGGGGTGCAAGGTCCTGGCAAGCGGTTATTCTCATGCAGAAATTTGGGGCAGTCTATCTGTTCTCCTAGGCAGGAAGGACAATATGGTGCCACCACAACAATGCTGGTCTGTCTTTCTGTCTTCATCTAAACAAATGTGCTGGACACCTCCTGGATCTGTGTGGTCCCAGCATGGCATACTGCTAGCAGAGCCTGATATGAGAGAATCTGAGGATGTGTGCATTACTGGGGAGCCCCAGTGCCCTCAGGTGAGACATGTTGCCCCAGCACCCCTAGGTGAGACATGCTGCCCCAGCACTAGGAGCATTGATGACATGCTCTAGCATTCTTGAAATATCTGATTGAGTATGCACTAGCACAAAACTTGTGGGTATCACTGTCACTTGTGGGCCGATAGATGGAGGGGACAGGGAGGAGAGTGCCTAAATAAAGCCTTGTCTCTGCCCTGTCACTGTGCACAAGGATAGGGTGTGAAACCACACTACTTCTTAGACTCATCTGTGGGTAGGGGATTGTACCTCTGTCTTCTCCAGTTAATGTGCTTGGAAAGGAGTCAGGTGCAGCTGTGGAGATCTCTGTTGAACAAATGTCTAAGTTGCTATTTTCTCTGCTTGCACAGGTCTGCTGTGCAGAGAACAAGCACACAGATAAATAGCTGATGCCTGTAACAGCGCAAGACAACTGAGCCAAGCTGAGGAAATTCACAGCCATTTCAACACGATTGTTCTTTGAAAAGCTCAAACCTCTTCTTCAGTACAGGAAAAAATATGCTTTGCTTGATGGCAAAAGCAAAAGCTTTGAGCAAAGAATTGTTTTTAATTAGATAAAGATCATCTCAAACTACAGCCTAATCTGTCCATTACATGAGGATGCTATCTGTGAATGACCAAATCACATATGTGCAGGACTGTTGTCCCTCTTAGATAACAGCATCACCCCCACCAAGAACGTCCCTGCTGTGGCAGGTCCTTAGGCATGAATCTACTTCACAAGCTGGTTATGAGCTCTATTCTTTTATTTCAGAAAGAAAATGACCATGTTTGCAGTACTGTTTAAACCAGCAGGTTTTTATTTTCTCGCCACATCCCCCGTATGATTCTCAAGGCATTACTTACATGACATAAATATTAAACCTCCATTTATAGCACCTTAAAACTTCCTGGAGGATACTAGCAAATATCTAACTTCTCTTTCAAAGTTCAATACAACCTATATTCTGCCTTTGCAAAAATAAATAAACACAAAAATAAAGCTATTGGAAAATGCTAGCTACAGTGCATTCTTTCAAGCCCTTCATAATCTGGTCTAGCTTTTGGACTATGTCTGAAATATGAAATTAGCTTTAGCTAGTATATTTTAAATAGCTGGCATCTACCTTCTTTTTTAAAAAAAAAATTATTTAATGCAAGTGTTTAAAAACATTTGTTTCCTGTGTTCAAAAGCTTTCTGTAAAAAGTTCTTCCTTAACGCTCTCTCTAAAAGTAAGCAGCTTGGCTGTACAGAGAAGAATTGTTCTTCAAAACATATTCAGCCACATACTGACAGCATTCCAGGAAATGCATCACTCCAAAATGTGCCAGAGCTTCCCAAACATTTAATGCTTTCCCAGAAATAGAAGGCTCAGGCATCCTCACAGTCTCTCTGGGTTCTGCATTTCAAGGCAGCAAAGTTCAGGTGCTGCTGCAATTCCCCTGGCTTAGTCTTTACAACTGTACTAAGGGTTATTTATTTCACCATTTTCCACATAGGGAGAAGCAGGAGGCAGCAGAAAGCTGACAGCAGACTCAAACTCCCATTCACCTGGAGGTGCTGAAACCCTGAGAGCAGGCAGGGCGAGCAATGCATGATGCAACAACAACCTCGCTTCATCTGGAAAAATAGATGGTTTTAGTGTCTTTTGAGGCAAAGATGAAGCTCTCAGCTCGATTGTGACCTGAAAAGCCATGAAACCTGCAAATCTGCTGAGCACCAGCTATTTTAGAAGTGGGTGTTGTTTATAATGGAGCCCGGTGTAAATTTCATGACGCTGACCGTAGTGACTCATGCAGCCCTGGAGGTTTCTCACCTGCAGCCCAGGAGCCTGCGAAGACTCCAAAACTCCTAATATGAGAGGCCACTTCTGTACTAAACATGCAGAAGACAAAATGTTGCTTTTCCCTAAATTTTGACCTTCGACTCTCAAATACTGATTTTTTCAAGATGCCCACTGAATACTGTCCCCTTCTTCAGGAGAAATAACAGGGGTAGAACTGCTGTCCTACTGACTGACTCACTGTCCTTCCTGGCTCTGTCCAACTGAAATCTCATTTGTGGTACAGTTATTATTAGATATCTTTTCCATTTTATGTAGGGTTTGGGTGTATTGTGTTCAAGTAAAATGTTAAAAGATAAATCTGTAGCATACCTTTCAGTAAACAGTACATGGGCATTATTTATGCAAATTTATTGAATTAGACAGTGAGATCACTATCTTTCACAGAAATTAAATACCTGGTCAAGAACGTCTGTAAATTAGCAGCCCTTCATCCTTATTCTTTGGTGCACTGTACAACATTCTGCATAAAAGACTTCTCTTTCAGAGAGATCCAACCATTTGATTTACCTTATAAAATGGCTTAAATGAGTCAAAATTTGCAATATTTTAACATAATTTTTGATTCAATCAAGGGAAAAGGCATTATTTTTGGAGTATATAATATCTATTTCATGTATATATATTGCTCTGGTTGAGTCTGGCAAGAAAAGATTTCTATAAATCAACAATAAAAGAGTGACATTTAGAAACTGCAAATCTGAAAGAAAAATATGTTGCTGTTCTATTAAGGAGCTATACTAGCTGCCAAGTCCTGCAGAAACTGGAAGATTGCCACTCCACAAGCTTAGTGTCATACGAGCATTGAAACAACTTGTATTGCTGTTAGAAAGATCACTGAAAGAATCTCTTCTGTCTGTATTTAACTGTGTACAAGACCACCAAGACTTTTGGCAACAACAAGATCACACTAATCCCTTGAGAACCTTTGAAAATACAAAGCAGGTGTATCACAGGTAATTACTGAAAGGAACAACCTAATCATAGAGGTAAAGCTCACTCAAATAAAATAGGAAGTCCATTCCTGAAACAAGTGGCAAAATTTCCATGATGTAGAGGCTGATTGAGTCTTTACATGCCCCTGCTTTCATCTGGCATGGGAATAATTCTCCTTTCCAGTTAGCTGTGCATTCAAACTATGAAGGACACTCATAGCTTTGTCATGATGTAGTAATCACCTCAATAAGTGGTATCTTTTGAGCATTTGGTAAATATTCGATTCATGTTTATCATATTGGGCATCTTCTTTATGTGATGGAAAAACTCTTCACCACAATTATATAGATGCCTATGCAGAGCAAAATTAAACAGGCAGCAAAATAATCTATAGTTCTCTCTCACTGCTCTCCCCCTCACATTTTCTCTTCCCCATGGTGCTTGAGAAAATGACTCAAAGCCAAATATTTCTTTGGGCCTTACTGCTGATCAGACTGTTCCTATCTAAGAAATCCAAACTTGACAGCTGCTTTTGGTGCCATCCCTTCATTTGCTCTCTTGGCAATCTGCTCTGCCTTGTAATATCCTGTGGAAGAAAGAAAGAAGGAAATGAGGGATTACTCATTGCTGTGGGCTAGAAAAGCAATAGCAAGCACAAAGAGCTTTTGCATGATCAATCTATTAGCAGATTTCACTTGATTTCAAGTCTGCTTGGCTCAAGTCTTCTTCCCAGCCAGTCTTGTGAAACTCTTATGAGGACAAAAAGAGTGCAGAGATGTGATTCTGGTCAGAGAAGAGCCCTTTCTCTCTCTCTCTTTTCTTTCTTTCTTTCTTTCTTTCTTTCTTTCTTTCTTTCTTTCTTTCTTTCTTTCTTTCTTTCTTTCTTTCTTTCTTTCTTTCTTTCTTTCTTTCTTTCTTTCTTTCTTTCTTTCTTTCTTTCTTTCTTTATTTATTTATTTATTTCCGATGAGTGGTTTTTACTACCCTCCTCAGTCCTTACACTACCAAAATGTGCTTTGAAAAATAATTTTGCGTTGAGTTTACACAGAACTCTTGTTCACCACCTCATCATTCTCATTAGCATTGATGTGAGCATGATAATTCTGTTTCATGACAAATGCGGAGATTTTGATCCTAGAGTGAAAACGAAAGCAAAGATATGTCTGGAGGTACGTTTGGAATACTGTGGGGAAACAAGAAGAAGGCAAGATAGGGTGATCATTAATGCTGTCTGAGGATATTCATTGACATCGAAACCAGAGAATTCTCTTGGGTCCCAGATTCAGAATTCAGAATAAATTAAAAAAGCTTCCCTCTTGCATACGGAAGGGAAGAAGGGGATGTGCCTGCTCTCACCATGGGACATCGACTGCATACCATCTCCTCTTGTTCCTCGTCTCACACTAACCAGTCTGAGACCCATCAGTCTCCTGCTCTCCTCAGTGAAATCTTCTCCTCAGAAGATTTTGTTCAAAGGCTCCCTATCATTTCTAGATGTTCCTGATGTAATTTCTTCCATGCTATATTCTGATCTGGCACTGGCATGGATGTTGCCATTTCTTTGTCATGAAGGGAACACAGTCTTATAAAATCTTAGGCCAACATCATATTGGCTATTTTTAGCTCTTCTGTATAATAAAAGCACAGAGAAGCTGGTGCTGTCACTTCTGCGAGATGCATGCACGGTCACCAGTTTAACAACTTTATTTTTACCTACCCAGGGAATCACATGAAATCATGATGAAATTATTTTCCTCCCTCTCCTTCTGTTATTTAGAGGCAAGAGCTGAGTGCTGCAACAGATGTATGAGCAGGAGAGGAAAGAGGGAAAGAGAGGACAGGTGTGTGCTAAACAACAGTCTCATGGGCACTGCTCTGTATGGTGGTACTTCTCATCCTTGGCTGTCCAAGTGCTGTTCTCCTTCTCAAAGCTGGATGCAGATCTGCCCAAGTGAAGTTCATTTTTAGAAGAACCATGCCCCATTTCTGCTTTCATGGAGGCTGCCATGGCTGTGTTTGGTACTCTGGCAACATAAACAGCCACTGAAGTGTGTGTAAATGTAAGTGGCACCCTTTAAGGTCCCTTTACACTGTGTAAAAGGGCTTCTGTGTAAATTAGAATCAGATAGAGTTTTCAAACAGATAGAGTATAACTGCAGTAATGCAAAGTGAAATCTCCTTCCACTGATTTCCATGTGCACCAAAATCAAGCAAGCTAAATAGTTAAAACCTCTGTGGAAATGGAGGAGAATGGTTAAAATACAGATGTGGGGAGGCTTGGCAAATCTTGACTATAACACATACCCTCAAACCCACCAGGGTAAGTGTTACGTGCTTACAATGGTGGAAGGAAGCACCGGATGGTTGGAAACCTATGCCATACCCCATGCCACTGCCTGGAATACCATCCTGAGCATTGAAAAGCAAGACTTGTAGTAACGTGGTACTCCAGACAGAATTTAGTCAGAAAATAGTACTCATTTCAAAAACAGTTGTATAGGTAGTCGGTCAAAAGAATCATAGAATCATTTGGGTTGGAAGAGACCCTTGGGTTCATTGAGTCCACCCATCTACACCATATCCCTCAACACCACATCTAATCTACTCTTAAACACACTCAGGGAGGGTGACTCCACCACCTCCCTGGGCAGCTGATTCCACTGGCTGACTACTCTTTTTGTGAAGATTTTTTTCCTAATGTCTAGCCTAAAACTACCCTGCTGCAGCTTGCAGCCATTCCCTCTTGTTCTATCACTAATTGCCCTTGAGAAGAGACCAGCACCAGCCTCTCTGCAATGTCCTTTCAAGCAGTTGCAGAGAGCAATGAGGTCTCCCCTCAGCCTCCTCTTCCTCAAACTAAACAGTCCCAGCTCCCTCAATCGATCCTCATAAGATTTATGCCCCAGGCCCTTCACCAGCTTTGTTGCCCTTCTCTGCACTCGCTCCAGCACCTCTATTTCTCTCTTGTGTTCAGCACATAGCATTGTGGGTACATCATATCCCCTATCATGTACCAGCATCTGGGAAAACTAAGCAATAGAATGAATTGTTAAAAACCACCCTGAAAGCAACGTGTAGAGGATCCTTTACAAATTGGGACAAGCATTTAGTACAAGCTACCTGGTTAGTTAACTCCAGGGAATCCATCAGTCAAGCTGGTCCTGCCAAGTCAGACATTTTACATACTATAGAAGGGGATAAAGTCCCTGTGGTATATGCCAGGAATATGCTAGGGAAAACTGTTCAGGTTTTTCCTGCGTCTGGCAAAGGCAAACCCATTCATGGGACTGGTTTTGGTTTTTGCTCAAGGACCTGGATGTACTTGGTGGGTGATGCTGAAGAATGAAGTTCAATGTGTACCTCAAGGAAATTTGACCCTGGGTGAGAATACTTCTGAATTGTATGATGTTAATTATATATATAATACTAAGAGTATTCAGTGTTTTTCAGGATAACATAGTGGTGATGAAACCTGAGATAGCTTCAAGTGGCATCCAGCATGACTCTTCAAGAAGATTACTGTCCCCCCGACCAACCCCCATTTCTATACTGAGCATGATGTCTATGGTATGGAATATTTTATTGGCTGTTCTGTCATTCTGTCTATGCATCTAAGGGAAGCTGGAAAAAGTCCTTGAATAAGTAAACATCACTTAGCAACAGCTAAAAAACAATTGGTATTATTGACAATCCTTTCACAGCATCACTTGAAGGAAAATTATCTGTTTCCCAGTCCCAGCTGAAACTAGGACACCTACCTTTCCTTCCTCAAAGTTCACCTTTTAATGTCCTCCTTGATTATTCTGGTATTTCTAGTTTTATACATGGAAATAAAATTTCAAGTAAAAGTAATCTGAGTTCCAGATGACCTGAGTAGCCTGAAATCTCACTTCTGCAGATATTCTTCTAAAATTTCTCTGTATCTTTGGCAAATTAGATTGTTTTGCACTGTCTTTGCATGTTTTATCTTTCACTAAGTCCTTCTGCTTATCCAGTTCAGAAGCTCTGACCTCAAAATGCCGTACTTGACTTCAGATCCATAAACTCTATGTACGGGTCAAACAGTCAAACAGCTCCTTCTCTTGTAAACTAAACAACTGTACAAACTGGAAACAGTTTTACACCTACACGGTTAAACTGAATGTTTTTTAGCTCCCACTGTACCCTCGACAGAACTAGATTTGAGGCAAAAATTTGGAAGCAGTGTGGTAATTCAGGAGATTTCAAATCCCATTTCCCAAGTAACTCAAGTACCACCAGCTCCTTAGTTCCACAGCTGCTTTTGAGAACTAGTTTGAAGTCTCCCAAGCCATCTGCCAGGCATCTCCATTGGTTCCCAATGCGTATCACCATCTAGAGATCCCAAGCTGTTTCAGAGACTGGGAGAGGGGAAAAGCCTTATACACTGTAGACTTCTATCTTGGCTGATGTAGGGGGCCAGATGCAGGTAGGCCTCATACATATGGCTTAAATACATCTAGTCTGTGTGTTAATTTTGGTATTTCTACACTGCAGTGATGTGTAGAAATACAACTGTTTAGACCTGAAGAGCTTATTATTGGTCTTTCTCTCTCGAGGCAAAAGCTGCAAAAGCTCCTTTAACATCCCATGGCCTATTGATGAACCTAGAAGACCTGAGGCAGCCCCATGCCAACACCTTTCTTCTGCCTGTGTCTGGCTTCACTCTTGCTCTCAGCTGTACAGTCTCCTCACAAAAAAAAACCCTGTAACCCTGTTTTACAAGGGAAAAGCAGAACGGTTTGTTAGCCTCAGATTGGCTGTAGAATCATTGTGACGGTGCCCTTTCTTTATCAAACATCCCATTTGTCTCACTGAACAGCATTTTGAAAGTAAATAGCCTCTCTGGGCCAACAGAACTAGAGATATTTATCCATGGAAGAATTGGCTCTCCTTTCTATTTCCAGACCTTCATCATTTCATTGGTCATATTAACAATAGCCTATATAACTTTTTTATTCCTTCAATTTAACTGTTAAAATACATATTTACTTCAAGAAGAGATTAATGAGATCATTGCCTTTTTATTTATTTACCTCCCATAATGGATCCCAAGGTATTTTTTTACATGGTAAAATAAAAATTTTTGTGTCACTGACTCCCACTTTTCAGCCATGACATCTTGAGGGGTGTGCTCTTTTGATCAAGGAGGACAGACACCCAGCAGAACTGTCTAATTAATTTATGATTTCCTTTGAACAAGTAATTTTTCTTCATTGATGTCCATAAGTACCCACTGGTATTTGGTGAGATTTAGGTACTAGCCACTATTTTGTTATACTGGCCATGAAACATTTTCATTTGGCTACTTTCCCAGTCACAGGAAGAGATTTGTATATAGAAAGGTACATGGAAAATTTCCTAGTTTGCCCTGGGAGAAAACAAAATCTCCTTACTGCCACCAGCCTGTTTTTTAAGTTCTATACTCTTTTACACCTAAATGACTGCAGTGAGTTCAGGGCAGTACACCTAATCCAAAACCAAACATTATTTTGTCTACTAATACATCTACTCACATGTTTCCTCACAGAATAAGGTTAGCTTGCTCTCACTGATCCTAGTTATTTTATTTTGCTGATCCTTCCACCTATTAGCTGCTGAATATTCTGCCTGGCATTTTGATTCCCTGACACAGAATCAGTAAAGAAAGGGGCGGGGGGGCAGGATTAAGGGAGGAAGGGACATATTTTCAGCTGCACTGATGTTCTCCGAGAAAGTAGCCCGCTTGACTTGGGTGCTGGGTGGCTTTCATGCCTGCTGGTTCAGGGGGTCCAGAACAGCTGAGTTTAGAGAGAAAACTGTGGGTTTTTCTGAATGTCATTGGCTTTCTATATGGTCCTGATTTTCTGTCATCTGCGAACTGGGGAGAGCTGTCATTCTGAGTCAGAGGTCCAAGTCATTCTAAATAAGACACTAAATGAGGGAGGTTGCTGGTGATGCCAGCACTCCACAAACTGCGCTGGAGGCATCACTGTCTGGGAGAGCTCAATCTCTGCACAAGCAACATCCTGAAAGGTTACACCAGGAGCCTGGCATCATGTTAGCTCTTGGATACAGGCAAGCTCTTTCTTAATGAACATTAATCCCACATTTCCTTCCTCCAGGTTTAGGATTTAAAGTAAATGCATGTATATGTAAATTTATAGGCTACTGAAGAAAACACAGGAAGGGAAAATCAATGACAGCATGTGCTTCGGCCCTCTTCTTGAGCTTTTCCATCTCCCAAGGTGCTTCTCTGGCCCACTGGCTGTGACCAGAGAGGATGGCAGCAGCTGGCCAGAAGGGAAAAAGAGGGTGAGAACTGCTGGAGCCCTTCCTCACACAGGTACAGGCTTACTATAACTATGTAATTTTAAATACATGGACACAAATCTTAGTCTAAGCATATTTATTTAATTACACCCTCTTCCTGCCCCATGAAACAATAACAGGCAATTATGTAGCCTGAAAGCAATAAGCTGAATAGATGCTCTCGGAAGAGGAAAACTGAAAACTGGCACAATTCACTTTTCAAGATTATACAAAATAAAGGGCATTGTTACTGTCAGATCTAGCCCCAGTGCAATGTTTTGTATATTTAGTAGTCATAGAGTGACATTTAACACATTCCAAATAATGGAGCAGCCATCAGGCAGGACTATAGGACATAAGAAATCATGAACTCACCATTTTAAAAATACATGTTGCAGTATGTCAGCTGGGTATTTTTATCCCCACCCAGTCAAGAACTGAAGTCTCCCTCTTCCTCTGTGTGATATCTCTAGAAACAGCCCTCTATCTGTGAAAGACTTCACTTCATTGTTAGTTGAAGGACATTGTTGAAGGAAACCAGCAGATCCTGAATAATACTCACTACTTAGATGCTTCTTTGGAAAATGCCTTTATGTCTAGAATAAAGGTAACTGGACAAGAAAGGTTCATTAACATTCAAGCTCCATGCTCATGCAAACAAGGTGGTAACTGGAAAAGGTTTCCCTGAGGAATTATTATTCATAAACCCAAATGATGACTACAGCAAAGAGTTTGATACAATACAACCTTGGCAAAGAGCAACCTAGCTAAGTTGTATGAAAGAACAAGCAGATATCTAACAAGAAAGCAAAGCAGTGATCTGTGTTATCGGATGCTCAATGTTATTCATTATTGCAATAGTGTTAGCTTAATATTCCTTTAGTTTAATTCCATTAGCCTAACCAGTGGATAGGTGGCTCATGCCCTGAAAAGACTGGATCCACAGCTCTCTTCAAGCTCCTACTGATACTGATGGTATTTTTCACCATCAGTGAGCAAGGTTTGTTTTTCTGTAGTGTAAGTAGCATTTGAGATCTTCAATGGCAAGTAGGGAATCAGTTAAACTGTTTGTTAAAATTAGAGAAGCAAAAAAAGCCACCATTCCCTTTGTGATCTTTTTTATAATATGATGAAGCTGGTCAAGTACTGACACGAACCCCCTATCCAAATAAATACAACAAATCGGGGAGTGGAGAGGAGAAGAAGAAAGCAGGCCAGGAGAAAAGGTTGGTAAGAAAAGCCAATTTTAAAGCAATTTATAATTTAGCTCACCCATGGCATGCCTTGTTTTTCTCTCTGTATGCTCAGACTAGCAGGCACCTGCCTTAGGCTTCTGCCTACATGGGCATTCAGCTCTGCCACTTCCATCAAAAGACTTTCTCATTAGTTTGTTGATCCCCTGTTGGCTCAGGTTCTGACCACACAGCTGTCAGTGAGGGAGATACAGGAATATCCTAGCGTTTTTAGTAGTTTAAAGCAGTTTTGATCTAACAAAAATGTGTATGAAACGGTGATTAGCATTTTCAGGATCCAAAACATGAATTCAGTACAATAACTCAACAGATACAACTCCTTAACTAAGGCTACATGTTCTACACCAGCACTTTGCCTTCTGTGTGTGTACCTGTGGTTTTCCTTTTGTTCTGCACAAACACACACATTCAGATGCACGTGCTCACTGATATTTACCACCCACTTTGAGCCATACTAAAGCCTAAAAAACTTTTTAATAGCATGGCTATCCAGATCAGTGCACATTAATGCATTTTCTGGACTATTCTGTGCTCTCAGCAAAGAGATACTGCTTAAGCAGTCTACTAGTATCACATTTGCAAAGCAAAATAAGGATTTTATGAATGATATGCAGGTTACCTATGCCACTAGAAGGCATTTGTATATTAAGTGGCTTCACAATTAATATACTCCTGGTACAACATGGCACACAATACAGCAAAAATCAAAATTTTCTGCAAAACTGGGCATTTTCATTTCCTGCTGGGAATATGATTAAGCCTTTTCAATATGCTAATCTGACTTGGACACGTTCCTTCAGTCATTTAAAAATATGCCTTGCCAGTCCTGCTTAGGTTATGCAAAACCATCTATACAGGTCGACTAAAGCTTTCACCTGAAAGGTATTTGTTGCCATTTTTCTCAAACAATTTGCTAAACTGCAACAGTAATGGAATAATTACCTACTGCCCAAAGAGAAGTTTGGGACAAAGTCTTGCTTAACCTTATGTATCCTCTTACTGTTCATTTCTCCATCTGCTAATCTCTATCCTAAATCCATCTGTATCAGAATTTTCCTTAAAAATTAGATTGCTTTCATTTTTTTCTCATGTCTGCTATTGTGGGGATCCTCTCCTCCCTTCCTACAGCCAGTTGTCTCTTTCCCCATTCCTATTTACTATTATGGATATATATATTTAATATTATTTGTGTATATATATTCCCTAGGCAGCACTGGAATTACTTATGAGGTGGAAAAAGCAGGGTTTCATATGAAAAAGACACAAGGAAGCACAGAAATCTGCTTTTATTGTCTCTTTCAATTTCTCCTCCAATTTCTACTCAAAAAAATGGTGCCAGAAAAATCCCAGTAGCAGATTGGTCTGTTCAAAAAGAGACTCACCAGTCAGCCTGCACAATCATTTATTAGTTGTCAAGATGGAAAATGCATCTTCAGAAGATCTGAGTGAAGTCTTTCAACAATGACCCAGCCCTGAAAGAAGTCTGATCCTTCTCCTCCTTTGAAATCTACAAGCGAGATAATTAAAGCGTTTGCCATAATATTTTAATTTCTTTTTCTCCCATCCTCTGATTCTCTAGCTTTCACAGTTGCCTTTTTCTCTGACCTCTGCTTCTCTCCTTTTATCATTATCCTCAAACCAATCTTTTTCAAGAGTCTCTCATTCCTCAGTGCCCACTGAAGCAAACTCCCCTTAACTGCCTGCTGAAAGTCACTTTCCCACTTTGGGCTGTGCCAGGGGACAGTGTTGTAGATATAAACTCCAGTAGGTGTCTCTATTGGAGCAACATGAGTTGCCTGCTGAGAAACAGGCTTCTTAACGTCTCCACTGGAAATGTCACTGACTTCTCTGCAGCAAATCAGATGCCAGTCATGTCTCCAGGACCTACAAATAAGGCCACAGCCTTTGTAAAACCAAGAAGGAATTTTGGGATCAGGTGCCTATTTTTGATATTATATAACATATAATATGTGATATTATATACGAAACGCATATATCTCACTGAGCAATGCAGCAAGCCCAGCTGTGTCAGTGAGCAGAATTCCTGGTATTGCTAGATTTTGAAGGCTACATTTGAAGTTGCATATTGCTTTTTCTTATTTCCCGTAAATTCCAATTGGATGTGCATTACTGCAGAGATTATTTCTATGGGGCAACTTGCATCAAAACCAAGCATAAGCTTTTATATGCCTCTTACCTGGCATTACAAGGACAAGCGTTTTTAATTTTACTGTGGTCATTTAGCACAGCAGGAATTACAAAATACTTTTTTTTGAGTCAAAGTGCTGCTATGAAACAAGAAGTTTCTGGAGTTCAAATCAACTTTTCTTGATATAACTACAAGGAGGGAGTGAGATTCCAAATTAAGCACACAGTGCCTAGTAGTTCTAACATTTTAATATAACAATGGACACTCATTTTGGGTTGCAGAACTGCACACCAGTTTATGGTGCTATCATTAATATACTAAAAAAAAGGAGGTGATTTGTGACAGCCAACATGACACTGGAACAGGTTGCTCAGAGTATTTGTGGAAGCCCCATCCCTGGGAGTGTTCAGGGCCAGGCTGGGTGGGGTTTTGAGCAACCTGCTCTAGTGGGAGGTATTCCTGCTCATGGCAAGGGGGTTGGAACTCGATGATCTGTAAGATCCCTTCCAACTCTAACCATCCTATGATTCTATGATACACTTTGGGGTACACTAATCTTAACTAAAAACATTCCAAAGAATAGTTCGGGTCAGTGTCGTTTCCCAGTAACTGTCCCTGTGTACCAAACAGTTATGGCCTGAGAGAACGTTTACCTTAAACACAAGAAGGGATCAGTTACACTATGCAGATTGCAAGCAGTTGTACCTCATAAATATGAGTGCTTTACTTTTCTGTAAAATGGAAAATGAGGACTCCAACCCTCTGTTTATGCACTAATACTCAGCAAAGCCTTTGAAAACTGACTAAAGCAAGCCTGAGGAGGCAGACAGGAGCTGAGTTTTTCATGGGTGTTAGCTCTCAACCTGCTCCCACTGTGGATGCAAAGGAGAGAGTGTACCCACAAACACTGGGTTGTGTTACGCTTGCCAGTAGCATAAAGCAGAGTAAGCTGGGATCAGGACCTCTCATATCTATCCATGTATGGATCCTTCCAAGCCCTAGAGGCGGCCCAACGTGCTTTAGAGCAACACGCATCAGTCATTGAAGTGACCATGCCTGCATGTCTCAGGAGGGCAGTGGGGGAGCCATGGGGGAACCTAGTGCAGGATCAGGAATGTTGTGAGCATAGGGTTGAAAAGTGTGCTTTCCAGCACTATCTTTGACACAGACTTTCCTCTCTGGCTTTAGGCAGTCTGACCTTGCTGGCCCAGTGTCTGTGCTGCCCTCTTTCCCATGTGAGAATAAGAATTAGCTTTCTGTAAAGCACTTGAGAGACTTAAAAGTGCCCCTTAAGCATTATGTCCTGAATTCCTGGTTACATCCAGGCCCTTTTTCAGTACTTCAAGGCCCCTTTATGCAGCCAATGATGTAAAGGTCCTTTATCTAAGTAACAGTTGGTCCCTATGTATCTGGGACACTCTGTTGTATCCCTGACACCTGTTATTAGAAATGATCATCACTGGGGATTCAGCTTTCTTCTAATGCAAGCATGCTTCAACTTCTGTGTGTTGGTGTGGCCCAATTACCGAATGTGGTCTCTTCCTACTGACACCTTTTCTGCAAGAAATACAGCAACATAATCCATCTTCAAAGTCAAAGCCTATTAAATGAAAACGTCTCAAGCTCCCAATCATGGGCTTGAAAACGTTCAGCTCAGAGTGTCCATTTCCACCTCCTACTGTAAAAGCAGCATCATTTTTTTCCCAGTGACAAGATTTGCTGCCATGGTTACAGTTTCACACAGAGTAGGGTCACCTTCCCTTTCAAGAAAAATCAATGAAAGATTTCATTTTCACTAGCTCTGTTATTCTCCATACCAGTCACTTTTTACACCAGTTTTAACTGCCTTAATATTCTCAGAAACAAAGAAGTAAACATGATGTCAACAAACAGTGGGACAGAGAGGAGGGAAGCAGCTGTCAGGTTGATAAATAGATATAAGCACTGATTTATTAAACAGCTCTGCACATTAATGAAACCTTCAAACAACGTTTCCTATTCTTCCCTTCCTTTCCCTTGCACTTGCAAGCTTGTGGACATCATGGAGTTTAGTATTTCTAAGACAAGGAACTTTTTTGATAATTAAATGGGAAGTTTTTTTATGCCAAGACAAATCCTTTAAAATCTGTCACTGAAATCTACCTTTCATGTCCTTGACAGCTCTGTGCCTCCCACCACACTAAATTACAGAGGACAAACGTGCAAATCCAAACCCTCTCTATGTTTTCCTAGCTCTTTCTCCTGAAATATTTTTTTACTGAAATGTTTTCCTAACACATTAAGATCATCCACAAAAGTGACCATAAAACCAGTTTTTGTAGATCTTCCCTCTGATTCAAAGAAAAGAAGAGGGTAAATTGTGGAGGTGACATTTGCATGTTTGCAAATGCTATTAAACTGAGGATGGCATGAGGAACTTCCAGTAACCTTAAGACTATACTAGCTTTCTTATATCTAGGAATTTATTACCAAAGTGGGATGCTTTCACAGCAGGTGTCAGGTGGGTTTATGTTACCTTAGCCACACAAAATGACAAAATGAGTTAGGACCTGATTGTAAGAAGCTCAGTGACTCTATTCCCAATGTAATATTTCTGAGGAAACCTTTGTCACACCAAGGCAATCACAAACTGACGCATGAATGGTGTAGAGGAGGTTGCTGCCCAGGGACCGGCTGTAAGATATCAGACATTTTGGAAAACTTGGCTGTTTTTAAGCATGTATCACATGGAAGGTGCCACACAGGCACTAACAGGCTCTTTCTGCAGCAGAGCAGAGTGAGGAGGTCCCCCGCATCAGCAGCACTGTTATCAGGACAAGGCAAAAGGGGATATGGGGAATGGCAGAATTGCATGGAGGCACTGAAATGTCTGTGGACCCCATGCGTATTTTGCCTCACAGAAGTCCTGGAAAGCCACTGAGGGCATGTGCCAGTTGCTGCCACAAGGTGACGTAGGTTGGGAGGTATTGAAGTAGACAGGGAGAGGATGGGGAAAGGATGAGGATAAAGAAAAGGATAAAGAGAGGGAAACCAAGACAGTTGCTATTCACTCACCCCCTGATCAGCCGGCTGCAGCAGGAGAGACAAAATGGCCACACCTTTCCCCCAGCTCTTTCTGTTGCCTTAGTTTCCCACAACATGAGCAATCAGGTCTCTGCTTACAATGCTTCATGCTTGGCATTACAAAATTAGGGTTTTGCCGTGCTGCTGAGCAGCACTGAGTTCAGTGAGGAAAATTTACTCTGCAGACCACTTTCAATTCATGACACCTCTGATACAGCTGACAGCAAAATGCTACCTGTGAAGGCTTTATAACTTCTCTCCCCTGACAGCTGACAGCCCATTCGTCTTGGTGTAGCTGTCACATCCGCTTGACAGAAAAAGAGTTGAGGGAATACTACTCTACTGTGGATTTAAGACATTAAAAAGTGGAAAAAACACAGTTTCTTAATACTGTAACCCCAAGTCAGGTAACACTTTCTCTCCCTAGGATACGTTCATAGTTGGAAGTGAAGACACAGGTTAAACTTCCAGCTGTTTAATCACTGAAACTGAAGGGAGCATTCCCTGAACTAAATGCTGATATCTTCATTAGTCTGTTGTAGCTGAAGATGACCCATAAAGCACAATGCAGAGTGACACTGAGATGAAAAAGAACATATCATTCCCTCAGACTTGAAGAATCAGATTCTTTGATTGATCTTCCAGCTGACATTTCTTCAACACTGAGTTCAGCGCTGGTGTAACTTCAAATACAACATCAGGTATGAGTTTGCCCCTATTTTTACCGCTGCAAAATCTGTATTCCACTTGGAAGAATATCTTCTCATACATAACAAGCTGAATTCCCAGCATGAGCCCAGCAGGCAAATCTGGCTTTGAAGACAAGACGTTTCATTATGGCTTTTGCAGGCAGGAAGAGACAATCAAGGTTGCAAAAAGTTATGTAAGTTTAAACTGAAGACACGCCTTACTTATTATATTCCTTTACAGCTTAAACGTTCCATGCTTTGTTTTTGCCCAAAGTAACTATAGTTTGAGAGTAAAATCTTTCCTGACATTTTTCAGTTTGGGAAGGAGATCCAGGAGCAGCACACATTACTGCTAGTGTCAAAGGGAAAGCATTGACACACACATAAATTCAGATAAGAATGGAGGTACCAGAATCAGCTGGGGGCATTGCACCCAAAAGCTACAAACCAAACAAGCCTCTTTCCTTCTGTTACAAACAGCAGCTGCCAGGAAAGTGTTTCCATTGCTAGTCACGGGCTGCATTCTTAATAGTGACTTTGCAAGGCCTCACAAGCTTCCTTGGTCTGAACTTGTCTTGATGTGCCTGCAGCTTTGTTTTCACTTGGTTCACTTGTTTTTTTCCAATTGCCAGGTCACTATGGTTAATTTGGTTTACTTTTGCTTTTCTTTGCATGGCATAATCAAAGATTTTATAATGATAGCAATAACAGGTGAAAAGAATTATCTTATGTAGAATGAGATATTTGTGACTCAAACATACTGATGTAGCATAGAGAAACACAGGTCCAATATGACAGGAGGGGATTTGAGCAGTGGCAGCAGCAGATGCAGTGTAGAGGAGAGCAGGCATGGGATGAGAAGAGGCAGGATGCAGGCTGACATTGGAGACCCTGCAGCTATAAGTAAATCACCAGTAGTCACTCAAAGAAATGAAGACCTGGAACTGGACAAAATTGGTTTGAGGGGTAATAAAGATATTCAGGTCTCAGACCCTGCAGGCTCAATCATGCAAAGGTATAACTTCCTTCACAGGCAACCCTGCAGGCCCAAGACGCCTGTGCACAAAATTGCTGGTTTCTTGATAGGAAAGAAAAAAGCCACCATAACAAAGAGCCAGGCTCATTACTGCCTGAAGAGTGTGACCATAAAAGGAAAGAGTGTGACCATGTGCAGAGCCAGAAGCTAAGACAGAGCGCTGATAGTTTAGTTTTTCCTTCTGATTGAATTACACACCCCATAGGATGTGTAGGTTGACACTTGCAGTTTTCCTTCTGTCTCCTGTGTCATCATAGTCTGGCACCAATTTAGCATTTCCAAGTGAGATCACTGCAGAATTAGGCCTGGGGCTGCCCTTTGGCCAGACCTGCTCAGCGCTAGAGGGTACAGGAAAGGACAACCCTACTTCTTCTTACTGTTAAATGCAAAATGATACTGGCATGGGTCTGAGCCTGCTGTTATAGACGACTTTGAGGAGTTTAATCATAGTTTAACTTATTTTACTGAGAGGGTCACAGACAGCCCACAGTATTTCATATAGCTGTCTCTTACGGAGTTTCATTGTTATTGTGTTTAAAGCCCCAAAATGCATGTGTTTCTTTGTCTGCTCTGTAGCTTTCTGCCATTGAATTCCAGTGCTCCTTTGTGATATCCAAGCATCCTTAAATGTTAATATGAAACTCTTACTAACTGCTTCTTAGTGCTCATGCAAAACAAAGGGAGTAGAAGTAAAGCTCTGATTCAGTGGCCCTGATTTACCTCCCAATTACCACTAACAGAAAATGGCAGTTGCTGGGAATGGAAAGCCTGTGGACCTTGACAGCATATGCACAATGCTGTTTATAGACAACAGCTACCCAGTAGCTAACCTTCAGGAACTCTGCTGGGTCTGTAGATTAGCTTTTCTCCTAATGCTTCCTGTAAACAACAGCAGCTGTCAAAACCAATGCAAAGAGAAGGAGGAGGAATGGTATAACTTCATAGTTAAAAAAATCGCCGGATAATCAAGGCAATCTTATGTCTTAAATTAATTGTGCTTAACTCTGAAGAGCACTGCTTACACCCATCTCTCCCACTGACTTTAACCTCTTCTGTGGTGAGCAAGCACTGATGCTATCAACCAAGCGACCTGTGAGAAGTATTCTCCTCTGTGTCAGCAAACTCAACTGTTACAACTAATTGTCATTCAGCCCATGTTAAATAGAGTTTCTTATTTATTTTTGGTACAGATTTCAGGGTTTTCTGAGTGACACCACTGGCAAATCAGCAGCTAAAACACAGCTTCTGTATATCGTCAACAAAGAAGCTACACTATAAGCAGCTATCTTATTTTTCAGAAGGATAGCCTGAGGGAGGAGAAGACAGCTATTTCTATGGGTATCAGATTCCTGACAGATTCTTTAAGCATTCTCTTCTCTCACTTTCTGTCAAGATCTCTACCATTGACCTGCCTCACCAATTCCTGAGTAGCACCTTTATTGCCATGTCCCTTCAGTCCTGACATAGTTACGGCTCTGATGCTTCATAATTCACTGCTCACCAGTGGCCTTGCCCAGGCCAAAACCTTTGTTACAGCTACAAACAGATTTTGCTCTTTCATCCTATTTTCTCCAAGTCTTGCTTCATCCAAGTGCTTACAACACATTGTTTCAAGCTGCACTTATTTTTCTGCATAACCGCAACTTATTTTCCTACTTAACTACACACTTGCTTATCCACCTTCCATGGGCTGCTCCTACCATTGCCAACAACTCATTCCGCAACTGATTCATGTCCATGAACATGAAATAGTGTTTTATTACCCAAAGTCCTTCTTTGGCCATCAGAACAGTCTCCGTGGGGACCTGTCTTGTCCATTTGCAGCTATGACTCCATTTGCCAGAATTTCCTTGCATAATGAATAAGAGTGCTAATACTGTTCCTTTCCATATGAGACATCATGGTTTGTAATGTAAGCTGCCAAATACTTGGGGTCAATATTAACCACAATGGGCACAATATGAAAATGAAACAAATAGTTAACCCCTGAAGAACTTACGCGTGTTCTCTTGCTAATAATTTTCCAAATTTTACTGCTGTCAGGAAAGCAGTGTAATACCAAGAGTCAAGTGTGAGATTCACCGTAGGGAAATCTGACAGACAATGAAGTCTGACTAATACAACAAGCTGGGAAGACACTCAACCCCTGTGCTCCATTTTCACAAAATTAAGGGAACGTCTGTCTCCGAGACAGACAAAGCTAGCTTTCATCTGTTCAGCATTTTAAAGGCTTGAACTTCTGATGACAACTTATTTGTGCTACACTATGGAAAAAGATAGCCACGATATCTACTGGTGTCCCCTGAAGTCATTAGCTAATAAAAAGAAATAATTAACAATAATATCTACAATATAATAATAACAATATCATTATTACTCCTAAAAGCTGTATTTGAAAGGGATACTTATATCAACCCAGTGCTTGATCAAGCCATGCAAAAAATGTCTGCTAAATCATTGCACCTTGTGATCTTCATATTTTCTAGGATAGTCAGAGTAAAAACATATCTTAGGATATTTAATTCATATTATAGTCATAACATTTTTGCTCATTCTAGCAACAGCCACTGAAAGGCAGTGACCTGGGAAATTTATAGTT
This sequence comes from Jacana jacana, assembly GCA_013400555.1. Classification (NCBI taxonomy): domain Eukaryota; kingdom Metazoa; phylum Chordata; class Aves; order Charadriiformes; family Jacanidae; genus Jacana; species Jacana jacana. Next base: position 62,937 of record VZTM01033009.1, read on the forward strand.
AGCATTTTGTGACCTTTATTTCAACAGCCTTTTAAAATGAAGATTAAAAAAATAATTAGACACTGGAATTAAATGTAACTTTCAAATGTTCTTGAATCCCAAAATAGTGGCTAAGAAAAGCAGCGTTGAAGGTTGGGATTGCAAGTTATTTAATGAAAGACAATTACTTTCACCATCAGAAAAATCACCCCCCCATGGCTCTCTGTGCAGGAACTGCATTCTTCTCCTCACTTGTTAGCAGCAATAAATGTATCTTCTTGCCTGGCAAGAAAAATGGTTCAATTCTCCGATGGAAAGGTTGTCTTTTCAAGAGTAAGAAAGTTCATAGCATTAAACTACAGGAAAACATTCCTTCTGTTGCCACAGATTTTCGGGGGGGGGGAGGGGGAGGG
>VZTM01033009.1:63341-88215 GCA_013400555.1 Jacana jacana
GGGAGGGAAACTGCTGTCCCATTGGTTACTTATATGAAATATACTACTGTCCTACTGTAGAGAAATATGATGATCATTTGGGTTGATCACCCGAAGGCAGTACAATGATGAAGGAACTGTATGGAGATACCCACTCCTTTAGGATGTAAAGTGGATCCTATTGGAGAAGGTTTATGTTGGGGTCCCTTTTGCCTTGTATCACATACAGTTAGTTTCTTCAGAATACTAAATCCTTGTCAAACACTTCAATCTTGATTTGGCAGCATTCTGCAACTCCTTTCCACTGGTTGGCAACAAAGTGATAAAAAACAAGTTGAAAACTGTTCTAGATTCATAACACTGCCACAAGTACGGAGGAACAAGCAACACTGGACTGGAAAGTTTCTCTGGAACAGTAAATTTGTCAATTGACCGTGCTTTACTCTTTGTGGAGAAGTTGGAGATGTCTTTTTCAGGCTAATGAGAGGAGAGCTTTCCTAAGGAAAGCTATTTCTGTTAGAACATAGCTTTCAGGAGTAATATTCTCATCACTTTCCCTCCATCTCTTCTGTTACTTTTATAGTAGCATTAACTATCTCCGGTTGAAGCCCATAATACAGCAGATGCTTACTTTTACATGACAAAAAACCCTACGGACTTGGGATGGCATAAATATGTTCAAAGACTTTTTATTTATAGAAAAGACTGAAAGACCTTTGTTTGTCCCGTTCTTCCCAAGTAGTGCTAGCCAAAAACATTTCAACGTATGCTTTTCAGTCAGAAAATACAATTCCAAGAAAATTACGCCATTTAGTGGAATTGCATTCATTACTGTCAAACTCATATGAGAAATTAGAAATTATCGTGATACACACATGGAGTACAGTCCAGACAACAGCTTGCCTCAAACTGCCAGCCACCTGACATAATCATAAAAAACTGGGCCAGATCATGCATCTAGATAAAGCATTATTACATCTGACAGCCAGGGCGCTTAAGTGATTAGCTGCCAGTGTGCTAAGCTGTCCAGGACAAGTTCATAATAGTCTGAGAAAAGAAAAAAAGAAAAAAAGAAAAAAAAGAAAAAAAGGAAAAAGGGAAGAGGGGGCAGGAAAGGAAAGAGAAGAAAAAAGGAAAAAGAAGGAAGAAGGAAAAAGAGGAAAGATGAAAGAGGAAAAAGGAAAAAGGAAAAAAGGAAATGTAAGGAGAAAAAGAGGAAGGAATCAGGAGTCCTCAAAAGAACTCATGTACAAAGTGTACATGACAGAGTCATGCTGGTGAAGGAACTAAGGATAGGTGGGTCCATTTTCACTCTTACACTTCAAAAACTTATGAGATCCAAAGGCATCCACAAAATAATCCAGACTTGTAACCACAGAGCTTGTAACCACACTGCACCAGCACTGGAACTCTTACGGATACCAAAGGGTCGGAAGGGCTAATGAATCCTTCTGTCTCTTGCTTTCTGTGAGCATCTTCATATAACAGCACAAAGACACACTTCTTCCAGCATCATCTAATGAGGTTTACTCCAGACAGCTCATCCCTAGGGTCAGTCAGATGCTGCTTTTGCACCCCTTGACTGGTGTGTGCTTTGTGCTGATATTACAGCGGATGTAACTTCAGAAAGGATTAGGGTCTTTTTTTTTTTTCCTTTAAGAATGACAATGTAGAGGCAATGTGAGCCAATACTTCTGTTTAGTAATTATTGCTACTTTACAAGAATACTGTGTAAAATATTACTGTTATTCCAGAGGAGACCTATTTCAGAAATGATGTAGAGACAAATTTGGAGGACTGGAAAAGAACAACAAGAGTAAACCAGAAGATATAGGAAAACTATTTCTGAACAACAAAAGCTTACAGTTGAATAAACCAACTACTGCTTGGACCTGCAAAACGGACACCAAGACGGACACTGTGAGCCTGTCACAAAACAGGAAGTCCTGCAGAACACAGACACACCCTTGCTCACGGTTGCTAAATGGCTCCAAAATCATGGGAAAAGTGTCACAGACACTAGAGGGAAAAAAGGACTGTCATGTCTTGGTAAAAATTACTTATATTCTTCAGACTTGTATTGTTCTGAAACAAGTGGATTTCCTAATTTGGTGACATATTTACTTATGAGAAAGTAATAACTGAACGGGAAATATATGACTGCAAGAGGTAGGATGTTCGCTTACAAGTAGTATGATGCTCTAGCATAAAAGATCTCTTGAAACTCTATTTGCAATTAAAAAAATCTCTTAGAGTAGTTCTATGTCTTCCAGTTGAGTCCACATACAATATAAACTGATTAGCTTATCTTTCCAAGAGGAATTGTCAGTCTGACATAGTCACAATTCAGCATGTATCTACTGACAACATCTGAGACAACGCCAGGCACAGTCACCTTAATAGGACTGGCAAAGAACAACCAGGAGAACAGCTCTTTGGTTTTGGAGAAGTCTAGCAATGTTGGGGTAGAGTGTAATTAAAATTAGAAAAAGCAACAAGTAAAGTTCTCTTAAGTAAAGACTGTCTCTGTGCACGTTACATTAGACTGTCCCTGGTAGTAAGTCTTATTTCCCATGAAAGTTAACTCAGTTCTCCATTCCTCAGTCACAGTAGAATGCTGCTCCCATCTGCACAGAGCACTCCCTACGCAGCTATGACGCTTGGACAGTTTGTACCCTTGTGAGATCTGCTGCATTTTATAAAAATTAAGCATTGTCCTTGGTACTCCGGAACAGGATGCATCTCTTTTCATATCTTGTTTCATTTGTAGAGAAAGCACTAAGCATGTAATTGTCACCTCTAGGAAGGACAAACAGTTTTGAGATGAGCTTCTGCAAAATGTAGCAAAGCCTGAACAAAATCTGTAAGCACTCATGCAAGATCATTATAAAAAACAAAACAAAACAAAACAAACAAACAAAAAAAAACAAACCACCAAACCAACAACAAACCAAAAACCTCACCAAAATGAAAACCACAAAAAAAATCAAACCCTAGCAAGAAAAATATCGTTGTAATTTTTGGCTTGATAACCCAATGGCTCCCTCTGCAGGGACATCCTATTTGGCTAAAAAACGGTCTTGCTGTGTAATTGATGCACATCTGAAGAGATTTACAAAGAAAGCTGATATATTCTGAGGATCAATGAATCCCTTATGTTCAGATATGACCTTTTATTATGTGCAAAATAAATACAGGGATACATTAAAGTACTCACTTCACATCATCCTCCTCTTAAAAATTTCTGTAGATCTCCATTCAGTCTCTTTCCACACTGCCAAGTTGAAGCTACCTTCACTAAGATGGAGATCTCAAACGTGCTGTGCTTCTCTCTTTACTCACCAGAATCCACATATTTGAGTCCTTCTGTTAGAAAATAATGCAGTCTTGATGAAAAAATAACTGGTTGAAAAGATGAAAAAAAATAAAACTATAGAAGGGCTGCCACTTGGAGAATGCTTTGTTAGTCTGAAAAATAAAATTCATAGAGAAATAAATGCCCAGATAAAGAAAAGAAGACATAGTTACTATTTTTTTTCTATATTTGACATTTTAGACGTAATTTCTGTTATTGTTCATTATCCTTCCAAGAAAGGCATGATCATTGCTATGCCTCTTTGTAATGTTTCAAGGACCAGTTATTAGGAGGTGATGTTCAAAAGGTAAGGCTTGGGACGTACTGCTCCTGGGCAACGTTCTGTTCCATTCAGGCAGCAACATGCACATTTCTAATCACTGATTCCTTATTTCACCTTGGAAATTGGCAGTGCTCGATCTCCCAAATTTCTTTTCAAAGCTGAGTGCCTTTTACAACAATACCCTGATCTGGATGTATAAAATACAGTTAGAAATAACTCAAAATAAATATGATTATTTTTCTCTTACACATTATTGCAGCAATAGGTGCTACTAAGCTATTTCAATGCAGTTAGAATGGTTAGGGAATAGTTGGAAGGGACCTAAAAGATCATCAAGTTTCAACCCCCCTGCCATGGGATGGGACACCTCCCACCAGACCAGGCTGCTCAAAGCCCCATCCAGCCTGGCCTTAAACACTTCCAGGGATGCGGCATGAAGAACTTCCCCACTGTCAGTACATTCCATAGCATGTCTGGTTTCCAGAGAATTGCAATTAACTTTAACAGAAGAAGCTTCAGGGCAAGAGAGCCATCTATATCTAAGCTTTTACTTAAAAAATTAAATACATCAAACAGTCATGCATTGGATAATTTGTGTAGCCATAAATAGCTACGGTACTTGAACTATTTATTTACTGAGCATCTTTAGTTGCTGTTATATCTGCTTAAACACCCTAAGCGTCTACTAGTCATATGGCCACCATCATCTCCTCACACTAGAAGAATTATTAGGCATTGTTCTAGTATTTTTGAAACGAAAATAACCTGCCCCCTTGTCTCCTCCACTCCCATCCTACTACTCCTTTCATTTCACACAACCAGAAAACCATATGTAAGGTATTTCTGCATTTTATAAAGTTTTGTTGGTTTTTGATGGGTTCAAAGAAAACGCTTACTTTACCACTGTCTCTAGAAAGCCACGAATCATGATTAATAGAAGCCATCATGTGAAATGGAGGTGTAGACTGGTATTGTGTGACGTATGGAGATGCTGTACCAATGCTATCTACAAAAGAAATCTTTTAATCTCAGTGCTGAAAGAGGGTTCAGAAGTGGACAAAAAACTCATCTGTATTTCACTGCAGGAAGGGTAGTTAGAATTCGTGTTCAACAGCCCACCAGCAGACTTTAAGCTCTCCTTACACCCATCTGGCAGACATGTTACTGAAAGGGTGCTAAAATAAATACATATTTGGCATATGGGAAGAAAATATTGCCTGATTGTGTAAGTGCCTCTTTCTGAAGGCTTCAGCATGCCTTAGAAAAAAGTAATTGCAGGTGGTATTTGCACAAACCCAGTACTTGATACACACCTCACACCAGCACAGCAAATAAAAGGCACAGTTTATTGAGGGTGTATTGATGCAAGTCAATTAGGTAAACCATGGAAACAATGGGATATGTGAAGATTATGAGTATTTTCTCATTTCTGATGTCAGATCCACCCATCATAGAAAAAAAAGTACCATTTTAGCTACACCTGGAAGCTCACTAACAGAACAGAAATTCAGTTAATATAAATAAAGAAGGTGGCAGGAGGCCTATAAAGGTTTAATAATTCTACCCTATATCCTGGCCTCAGTCTCAATCAACTATCTATATTGACTGGTGAAAATGAGCATGGCTGACTGGTATGCAAATACTTTATTCTCCCTCAGAGCAGACTTCAAGCTGTACCAGATGGAATTTTACTTTCACTTGGAGAAAGTTTCAGCAAGGCAAAAAATGGATTTAGAAGCACTTTAATGTGCTGCTCCAGCCTCACGCTTACACAATCTAGATACCATCCTTCTATCTGGCTGCATTCTCCAGAACGTGCAAAGACAAAAACTCCTCAAATTACCCCTGTGACAGGCCGTATTTCCTATTATTTACAGATATTTCCCCTCATTTTTCAAAGACAGAAGTACAAGCAATATAGACTAAGTATAACAAACGGGCAACAGTGAATCTTCCCGTACGCAGGGGCAATGTGTAAGGCAAACAAAGGTTTTTAGGAGGCCGGGCTCGTTAATCCCCCAGCAGGCGCTGGCCTGAGCAAGCCACAAGAGGGAGCGCAAACACTGTTGAAAATGCGACAGAGCGAGAGGCAGAAGAACCAGGTCCAGGCAGCGTTTGATGGTGCCAAGGCTGTTGGCTAGTAACCTGCGGTCTAATTTGTACCGAAAATCAATTCAATTTCCTCTTCAGCTTTAATTCGTTACACGTAACTCTTGAATACTAATCTGGTACGGCGAGAGAGAGAAAAAAAGGCATTCATAATGTTCAGCTGGAGCTGGATAAATAAAATGCAGAGCCAGGTCAGAGCAGCTGACAAAGCAGCTTTGGGTGTCAGACAAGTGGGACTAAAAGGCTTGCCTGCGGCAGAAGACAGGGAAATCAAGTGTGCGCTTCACAGAATCAGAGAATGGTAGGGATCAGAGGGGACCTTCGGAAATCATGTAGTCCAACCCCCCTACCAAAGCAGGGTAACCTAGAGCAGGCTGGACAGGAACGCATCCAGGCGGGTTATGAGTATCTCCAGAAAAGGAGATTCCACCATCTCTCCCGGCAGCCCATTCCAGTGCTCTGCCACCTCAAAGTGAAGAAGTTTTTCCACATGTTCAGATGAAATTTCCCGTGTTCCAGCTTCTGTTTGTTGCCCCTTGTCCTGTCTGCTTCTCCCTCTCGCTTTTGCTGCCATCAAGGGAGGGACTAGGACATGTGCAAAGCACCAGTCCAACTCAAAAGGGGCACCTACTGCCAACCTTTAATTGCAGCAGGAATGGCCATCCCTACTCTCAGCACTGTTCCAGCTTCACCCTCCCCCTCTTTTCCTTTACAAAAAATAAGGTTCCTTAACCATGGTGAAATAAGACTGACAAAAGAAATACCTGAGAGCAGGTATTTTCAAACTGAGATGTTTATATGCAGGTCAAGTACGAGTTCATGAAGTCTTCCACCACCATAGTCAGATTTTTCTCATATCTTACCTCTGAATATTATCCAGTTAAATTCCATTCTTGAGCTGAAGGTTGTTTATATAAGCCAAGGTTAAATGTATTCTTAAAGCCTGTTCTTTCTGGATGGTTTAGCACAATACAGCACTTGAATATCCATTTCACTTAGCTGTTGCCGTATTCTAGGAGGAAACAGCAGCAGGATGCTGTTATGTAAAGGACAGGAGCACAAAAGATAATGCTTGTGAATATTGATGTAATCATTGTGATAAAAGATAATGTCTTATACTACTAAGACCTGCTTTTTCAGCATAAAGTCAGATACATTCAGCATATACCTAGCTGCTAATGGAGGCTGAACAAGGAGGAAGGTTAACAACGCTATGGAGCAGGTCTTCACTATACTTTCTGCAGTTTCTCACCTCTATAGGATCCAGGGTGGCAGCAGAAGCCCCTGTACTGGGAGGCTGGCAGACACAGCTTCAGTATTCATGACTGCCTCAAAACAAAGGGCAAGAGGGGATTCTTTCCTCAGCATGAATGAGATGCAGAAACACCTCTCAACAGAGTCCTGATGCACCAGCTGCTGGGAGGCAATTTAGCTGAAGCCCCTTTCATTTGCACATTAGAAATGTCATTCCAGCTAAATCATTGTCTGCATTTTTCCAGTAATGCATGAAATCAGCGAAACATGACTAAGAGAAATGAACTGGCTCTTCAGCTATCAGGGTACTCACCACAGCTGCCACTTCCCTTTACATGAAAGGATCATGAAAGTTCTTCCCAAGTAGTTTATTTTAAATCTTCGTAAATAACCTACCCATCTCTTCTTAACCTTTTGCCCTTCACACTCTCTCCTCTTTCTTAGTCTGCATTTCTGCTACTTTAGGAACAGCTAATGGTCCAAATGTTAATGCTACCCATCTTTCTCTTATATTCCCTGTAATTGGAGAGAAAGGTCCTGCATAAGTCTCTGCATCTCCACTGTAATAAACTAGCCAGTTGTGACATCCCCAGAATAGACAAAAGACAGACCTGAAATTAAAAAAAAATAAAAATGTAACAAATCTGTAAATAACCTGGTGGCACTTAAAAACTGACTGTTACAACACTTAAATTCTGTAGCAGAGTGTGAGTTTTCCATCAGTGCTGCAGTTACCCACAGAACTGAGTTAAGCTTAAAAGATGAAGAAATAGAACTGTAGCATGTCAACTTCACATGGCCACACTTCAAAAGGTAGTGACACTTTACAGGTTGCAAGAACAAGCTATCTCAAGGAGTTCACAAAAATCTTATCATTTCAGGCCACCAATTTACACAAAGCCAAGATCACAAATCTACAACATTGTTTAGTGTTTAGTTTTCATATATTATTATATAATTGTTAGTATTGTAATGGTATCTTGCACATAAATGATTTTTAAAAAAATCACATACTGTTATTACTAAATTACTCTAATTTTACCTTCATAAATCTGAAGCGTATATCTTCTTTTTACAGACCCTATACTTTTTCTTTACAAAGGTGAACTGGAATCTCAAAATACTATTGTTTTCTCAGTGCCTTTCAGGCTGCATCCAACAAATGATTTTACCAAACCATTTCCCTCTTAGTGGGGAAAAAAAAAAAAAAATTTCACCAAGACAACACTGATGTAAGTAAGGTACATTTAATCACTCTCTGAAAACTCAATACACAGAAAACACAAAAATGCCAAACATTTTGTTAAAACAATGGATTCATTACATGGAACACTAATGTACATCTTTCTCCCCTTGTAAATACAAACATGCAGATGGGGCAGATGGTTAGACTTGATGATCCCAAGGGTCTCTTCCAACCTGAATGATTCTATGCATAAGTACAGTGATCACTGTCTGAAAACATTGCATTGTTCTTGACATTGCAATGGACATGCTGTCTGACATACCAAGACAACTTACCTATGCATTTGCAGCAAAACAAAAATACCAAATATGAAAAACAAAGACAAGTAGTCATCATCTGTTTCCTCTCAGATTATATAATCTCATCTAGAAAACAACGGACTCTGGATGTGCTTCTAAACATAACACAGAGCCAGTTTACCAGTGCTAAAGCCTTAAAAGGGTACAATAAAAGGAATTTTCCTTTTCAAAAGCACAAGCACAGTCAGTCACTTGTTCTGAGTTGAGGTCACTCCCCACTCCCAGGAACTAGTTGAAAGTTTCTACATTTAGACCCTGATTTTTTTTCTATTTATTTTTGACTGCAGGACCAATAGCTACAGGGCCAACAGTTCCTTTATACCTCTCAGAACATTTTGTCCCCAGGTGAAGCCTTTCTTATACCTTTCAGAGAGATGGAAAATCTGCATGTTGTAGTTCCACACTGCTCATTTAGCAGACTGAAGCAGAGAAATTACACTGGTCCAATGGGTATACAGAATAAATGAACACAGGATAAAGATACATAACTCACATATTGTAACAGGAAAAAAAAATAAAATACAACCAACCAAACAAAAAAATCCAATTCTGCTTTTTCACTGCCCCGTTTTCATTGGTGCTTTGATTTGCATGATTTGCTTCACTCTGTACACCTCAGAAGTCCCATCAGGTAGCTCCGAGAGAATAGCTTGCTAAATACACAGGGACAACTTTCTGGAGGTTTCTGGTTTAACCATAACCCCAGTCATTTTCAACATCACTTTTCCTGCTCCTCACCCTGCAAAGCACCAATTCAACTGCAACCAACTAAACTGCAGCCAACTTCAAACCTTCCTTCTTCTTTCCTGATAACTCTGTGCACTGGGAATGCTGGCAGTTCAGCGATTACAGGATAACTGAAGCTGGAAGGAACCTCAGGAAATCTTCAGTCTGACTTGTTCCACTGTTTTGCTGACCTCAGGGTGAAAAAGATTTTCCTTAAATCCCATCCAAATCTTATTTAGATTCATGCTCATTGCCTGCAGTCCTTCTACTGTGAATCATCCTGAAGTCTGGCTCCATCTTGTTGATAAACTCCCCATCTTTACTGGAAGGCAGTTATTAGCCTCCCCTGAAGATGTTTCATCTCCACACAACGCAGCTGTCCAGCTCTGTCAAGTGCAGCTCCCCCGGCCTCCCCTCACAAGGCCAAGTATTACAGCCCCTAACAATCTTAGGGGACTCCCCTGATCTCATCCCACTTTACAGAGGTCTTTCTTGTATTGGGGTCCCAAAACTGGATGCAGTATCTAGATGTGATCTAATGGAGGGGTGAGTTGAGGGCATCAGACTACTGATTCTGACCCTGTCAGTACAGCCTGGCATGCTGATGCCCTTCTGTGCTGCCAGGGCACACTGCAGGCTCACGTCCTCCTCATGGAGCAACAGGACTCCACATCCTTTTCCAGAGAGCTGCATCCCAGGCAGCTAAGCCCCAGCCTGCTGTGCTGCAGCATTGTTCTTCCTTCCCAAGTACAGGACTTCGCACTTGCCCCTGCTGAACTTTGTAACGTTTCTGTCAGCGCATTCCTGCAGCCTCCATTCAAGTTCTCTTGAATGGTAAACCTACAATATGCTTTAAGAAAATTTAGAGCAAAGACATCCATTGGCAATTTTGGCACAGATGCAGAGGTTTCAGTACTGTGATCAACACTGAACCGCTTGCAGCACTTCAGATGCGGAACTCCTTCTGTATTTCACAGCTTAAGTATGTGGTTTCCTTTGGCAGCCCATGGACACCACCACTGAAACCAGTCTCCAACCTAAACAGTCGACTGGCTGAAGTCCATCTCATTCTCACATCTCTTTAGCTCATCCCTATAGAGGCTTTACTTGGATGACATTTACTTTTGTCCCACTGTGTTCACTGTTGTCATCTATTTGCTGAGTATCATCACTGGTGATAATAAAAATGATAGAGGAAGAGCTAAAAGTCACTTTCTTCTTTGGCCTGTCCCCTTCTTTGTGAGACATAACTATTGGTCGTATTGGTTTGTCATTCCCTGTTGCTGGTGCCTCTTTCATGGTCCTCTGGAATCTCATCAGGCGAAAGCACAGGAGTTGCAAAAGGCACCGACGAAACTGAGAGAATAAATAGAACGAAGTTACAACTTTTTAAGTGCTCTCTATCATGCCCAATCCAGTGAAGTCAGTGGTACAGTAAATGACTCAACAGATTTTTGCATATCCCCACCTTGTTCTGAACCAGTTTCAGTGCTGTAACAAACATGGTGGCTTTTCAATGGGTGCTTTTCTTCCTACACGAAAGAGTTGAATAGGATCACCTAGCCAGTGAAATGCAATTTAATATTTTACCAGCAGCAAGATCCACAAACAGACAATCTGCAAAGAAGAGGATTAGGCTCCAAAGTGGTTTATAGGTATCGTTCCCATATTCAAAAAAATCCTATAGCTGGGGGGCCTAAGTATTCTCAGAACACTTTACAGGAAGAAGCAGAGGGAAGGAACAATGGGAGGAACAGGATACAAAGAGACTTTTAAGTAACTCTGGAGTCTGGAATTTTTTAAAAAAGGCATTAAATGTCACAGATGTAAAATGAAATTTCAATGGTTGGTAACACAGAACTAAAATCTTCCCACTGAACATGGAAAGAACAGAAGTCTTTCAGCTTACTAGACACCACTTATGATACAAGTTTGCTCTACCTTGTGACTAAGTAATTTTAAGTATTCAGTGAAAACTTATATCAGTATACGGAATGACAATTCCAGCAGTAGAGATGTTTTGAAGGTTCCAACTATGGTCTCCCCTTCACAACACAAAGATTTCAGGTATGGTGGTTAAAGGATGCACTCATTCAGTAGTTCCATGTCTGCACACATCTAAAGTTCACATATCATCCTTTGGGGAAACTCTCTGGTTTTACAAGAAGTGGGAAGCTTTCCCTGCTAATAAACCACAAGACATGCCTAGAATGTATGAAGAGGACTTAAAAAACACAAGCAAACAAAAAACCCACAACAACAAATGAGGCAGGGTAACAATAATCCACCTTTTCTCTGAAAAGGGAGTATGACACCTTTCTCAACAGCCTTCCATCTAGCTGTGTTATTCTGTAATATCATGTATGGCCAGTGACTTTTTTTTCCCCAGTTATGCAAGAAGCTCTCCAACGTGCCAGTTTGGAACAAGGTTTTATTAGAAGAAATTAATACTCTGGCACAGGGGAGACAACAGTCCTGTTGGGCAGGGGACCTAGAAAATTACACAACAATAGAAAAAAATAATCTGGTTCGCAACAACGGTCACATGGAGGCCTTGAAGATTTCAGAGATGATGTGGCACCTGTGTGTAGCACAATTTAAACCATTCAGCCTGACATCTAGCTACAGAGTAAGTGCCTCTACAGTAAAAAAAATAAATAAATAAATTTTAAAATCACATCACTCTGTTGAAAGACACTCTTTTTGAACACGATGGTTATTAGCTCCCTGTATCCAAGCCAGCTCTGGTATTGTGCAGCTGTGTAACCTTGGATGGGCCTGCTGTGAAATGAGCTGAGGGGGAAAAGCTACAAGATGCCATGTTGGGGGCCTCTTGCCTTCACTAAAGAACAGTGTTTAAGCTCGCCCTTGCCCTTGGTCCTGGCTTGAGCTGCACCCCGGCCGTTGCCTGGCTGCCCACCTGGCTGATCATACCTATTGACTTGATTGCCTTGTCTCTACAGGCTGCTGGCTGGTCCAGGCTGCTGCCTGGCAACTGCAAACCAGTGTAGGAAATCCCAGAAAATTCTAGCTCTGTGATTAGCTAAAAGGTAATGAAAACCCAGGGAAATCCTTCTAGCAATCATTTGTGGTTTTTTACCCTTTGCCAAGTGATTATATCAAACTCCACATACCTTTAACTCTACACAATCTTGATTTCAGAAGCTCACAATATGCATATTACACTTCTAGTCAGTGTTCTGGGTTATAGTGAATTTATTTTAATGTCTAAATAAATTCACCAACACTGCTTAACTGCATTCAGTGGTTATTTTCAAAGTACTGATGATGTGCAGAAAGATGTATAGTTTTCCAGCTTCCATATATATCATATGTTGCTGATAGCTCACTTCAATGCTTTAAAGAGCAAAGAGAGAATGGCAGTATTTGTAGTTATTTACCACCATTAAATCAGCAGTTAACTTTTTGCAGTGAAGACTACAAATGCAGACAAAAATAAAAATGTTTCTCATAGATAAGTATGACTTCTTAATGGTATATAATTTGTTTCCAAAAAACTTTTCACTGTCATCCACATGAGATTCTGGCTTTGAATACAGTGAAGCGCTGAGAAACGTTACTGCTGTAATATTTGAAATACTATGCGAAGTTGTTCAGTCCTTGTGTTACCATAACAGAAAAGTCAGTGGCATGTTTTTTCTCCCTAAAAACCAGACACCAGATATTCTGTATTTTTCTCTGATGGAGTTCTGTTGTGCTAAGGGAGTGATGCAGATAAGGTTTTCTACTTGTAATCCATTTCATGGCTAAACCGTCAAAACTAGACACTTAAAATTTTGACAGTCCTCTCTCTCCCTTTCATGTGAGTGGTCATGTGTGAATTCAGACATTTAAAATTCCATTCCTGACAAGGTAGCACTTTAAGCACCACCAGGGATTTTAAGTCTACTACATCTTTACCATTTATCATAGCGGTTCAAATCTTTGAGAAAATCTAAGATATACAGATTAAAGTAAATCAGATGTGAACTCCACCACTGTCGTATTGGCTACTAATAAGAAAATCTTTAATGTACCTACCTTTCTACTCATGAAGATATAGATGACTGGATTGTAAGCAGTGCTTGACTTGGCAAAGAAAGATGGGATGATGGCTACTGTTGGAGTTACAAGGTGGCTATAGCCATAAGTTATGAGGAGGGAGACCACTGCATAGGGCATCCAACAAATAAGGAATGTGGAGATCATTAGGAAACACATTTTAGCCACCTTCTTTTCATATTTTAGAAGTTTGATCACTTGAACAGTCTGGAAATCTTCCACACAGCGAAGCTGTAGAAGAAAGAAACATAAAATGGTAAAGTAAAATAGCTCTATAGTTTATTGAAACTGTATAGTTCTACATTTATTTTAATTAATTCATTAATTTAGTTTTAGGCACAAACACTACACCTTATATTGTGAAGCACAATTCTTCTGCAAGCTTACATCATGCTTCCCAGACTTTATCTATATTAAGTATAAAAATATAATTTGAGGAAAAATGGCATAGCAAGTCCACTGGAAAACAACAAATCCAATCACATAAAACACGCTGCACTTATTGTAAATATATTAGAAACTAACTTGCCCTCATCCACTGCTGTTTACATTTAGTGGTTCTTTGTCTGACTAGTTCGACAATCCTATAGATTTGTGTCATAAGCAACATTTAAAAAGAAGAAAATTTCTCTGTACTGCTCTGTATCTTCTCAAGAGTGGTAAGGAGGAGAGAGAATTCTTTAATCAAGAAAACTAAAGAGGTGGGGGTGGGTACGTGGGTTCCCTTTATCAGGGGAGAATCTGATGTGAATTAGTGAGCATGAGCAGTTTCCTAACCTGCCTCCCACTACAGCTACACTAAAAGTAGACCTTGGTAGTTCTAGGTTGGTTCTCCTCCTACACTACAACCTTTATACTGGTGCCTGACCTGGATGAACACCAAAAATTCAAAAGTTTGGAGAGGAAGTGAGAGTGCATATTTAGGCTCTGATCCAAGCTTAACATACAGCATCAACATTTTTCACTGAAAATATTACTTTAAGAGAAATCTTATCTGAATTAACTTACCATTCTTACTGCATATATTATATGGGCATAGCAATAGGCCATGATTCCAACAGGTGCTACTAGACAGCCAAGGAAAAAGAGGAGCACAAAGGAGGTATCATTTGGGTCTTTTGACTTCCAGTCCACTGAGCAACCTAATCCATGAATTTCCAGTGTGTATCTGTTCCAGCCCAAAAGAGGTGCTCCAGTCCAGGCTAATGAGTAGAGCCAGATGTATGTGATAGCCCGCCAAGACCAAGAGAAGTCAATCACTTTTGCATGGACTACTCGTATGTAGCGTTCATAGGCGAGAACAGTGAGAGTCATAATTGAAACAATTCCTGTAAGAAAAATAAAGAAAAATAATTATTCAAAACATTGTAAATTGGACTTAAGTTCTCTTGATAAACGTATCCTTTGCTAGCAGGTTAACCAGCATCAATAAGATGCTTGGGTGACACCCCATTAATCGCTAATCACTAACTCAAACAGTAACACTAATTTCACAACATGATGTGTAACGGTCAAGAAGCAGGACAAGAAAAGTTAAAAATAAAAATATAACAAAAAAAGAGACCAAGCTAATACTTCTTCCTAAACATTACTTCATTAAGTGAGAGATCATGCTCCAAGGTGGTTTTTTTTGTTGGCAATTGTTGGGGGGTGTGGGAAGAGGAGATGTTGGGGGGTTTTGTGGGTTTGTTCTCTTAAGAGAATCTCTTAAGATTGCACTGGGCAGGGTGTGGGGCCATCTTGTCTAGACTGTGCATTTGCCAAGAAAGTTTGGACTAGATGATCCTTGTGGTCCCTTCCAACCTGGTATTTTACGAGTCTACAAATATCTTTAGTGTACGGTATGATTTGATATCTGATGGGTTTTTTTGCTTTAGGTTTTGGGGTTTTTTCCCCAGAAGAAATAAAGTGTGCAAAAATCTGTGCAAGAAAAAACTTATTTTGATTTACTGCGTAAAAAGCTTTCTGGGTAATTTGAAGGTTAAGCCTGTGATTTCAAGGTTTCAAATGTTATTACCACAAGTTGTTTACATCCTCAAAATACAGGCAGCTGCACAACCCCCAGTTACACCACAAACTGGGAAGCTCTTGCTTTTGATAGAAATAATGACTGCAGTTCTTGGCAACAGTTTTCCAGCTTGTAAAAGTTTCAACTATTGCTTTTATTCCTAGCTCTAAAATAATAATAATATAAATAATAATAACAACAACAATAATAAAACTATTCTCAATAGAACAATCTTCAAAACTGTCAAATGCAAATGAGCAGCTTATATTACACTAAAAATCAGCAGATCATGAGGTCTAGTTTTGCACTGGGCTACAAGGGAGGTTCTTGTTTTTCTAACAGGACTTTAGTATCAGCAAGGGCACATCTAGAACAGAAAACAGTTTTAATTCCTCCCCCTCCATTATGCATCGTTTGGTTGCATATTGATGCAGAATAGAAATCACATTTGTTATTTCTAACAGAAACTTTGAGAAAGCAGCAGCACAGATTAGCTCATGTCACCAGAATAACCTCATGGACAGACCATTAAAGCATGAACAGACTTTCAAATCTGTGAATGACCTGCAGCAACAACTAGAAGCCCTATACATTATTTGAATTTTCCAACTATTGGGAATTTCAGCTATTCTGTGCCTACACTGTGTGGCAACAAGTTCCATTTTGAAGCTGCAAAGCCGTAAAAGCAGAAAATGCCCAAGGGCCTCATACAACTCTAAATACTGAGAGCTGCAATATGCCTGCTGCTTCCACATGCAATGGGACCAACTAATAACACTCACAGCAGCAAAAAATCTAGGAAAAAGTCTGTACAAACTCAGCGGGCCACAGTGTACAGCATGAACATTGACAGTTTGCAGTTTTTCCATATCCTAATAGCACTGCCAAATCCCTACACAAGACAAAAGCACCCCAAGTTACTTATTTCTTATCTGGGTAATTACCTGTCCCCCCTGCTACTCTGCTCCCAAGGATGGAAAATTTCTTCTAAAATGAGAAAATCGTTATTAAATGAGAAGTGGGGAAGGAAGAATATATTTTCGTAGGTGAAATTAATTCAATTAGAGAGTAGGTCTGATGTCAAGGGATGGTTTCAAGCAGCATTTGCAATATATTCAACATCCTAGACAGTACTGCTAGAACTTTACACCTCTTGGTTACAATTAAGAAATGAAAGAGTTACATTTCCCTTTGAAATTATTTTAACTTAGTTGCTTTTTTCCCTCTATGGTAATCTAGGAATCTATTAAATCTTCTCTAATAATATTTTAATGCCAATAACAAGATAGACAACAAACACGACAACTGAAGAGAGAAGCAAGGCAGGGAGCCAGCTGAACTGCCACCTTGGACTTCCAATGGGCAGACTTTGGCCTGTTTAGGAACATGGTTGAGAGTGTCCCTTGGGAGACAGTCCTGAAGGGCACAGGTGCCCAGGAAGGCTGGTCACACTTCAAGGAGGAAGTCTTAAAAGCACAGAAGGCCATCCCCAGGTTCTGTAACATGAGCCAATGGCGTTCTTCCAGACAGGTTTAGCCACACCAGCCTGGCTAAACAGAGAGCTTTGACCGGACCTCAGGAATAAAAGGAAAGTTTAGGATTTTTGGAAAAGGGGGTTGGTAACTTATGAGAAGTACCAAGGTGTAGCAAAGCTATGCAGGGGGGAAATTAGAAGAATTGTAATTAGGCAGATAATTAGTGCAGTTTTTATTTATTTTTCTTTAATTAGGCATTAGTTAAGCAAAGCTTAACTTGGCCACTACAGTTAAAGATAACAAGGAAGACTAGGGAACATGTAGACCCACTGACAAATGACATGGGCGCCTTAGTGGTGAAAGACACAGAGAAGGCAGAGATAACGAATGCCTTCTTTGCTTCACTCTTCACTGCTAAAACTGTACTCCATGAATCCCAGACCCTGTAGACTAGGGGGAAGATCTGGAGAGAGGAAGATTTTCCCTCTGCAGAGGACTAGGTTAGAGACCACTTGGCCAAACTAGGCACCCATAAGTCCATGGGCCCTGACAGGATGCACTCAAGAGTGCCAAGAGAACTGGCAGATGTTACTGCTGGGCTGCTCTTCATCCTTCAAAAGGTCATGGAGAACAGGAGAGGTGCCTGAGGGCTGGTAAAAGGCAAATATCCCTCCAGTCTACAAAAAAGCCAAGAAGGAAGACCCAGGAAACTACAGGTCGATTAGTCTCACCTCCATCCCTCAGAAGGTAATGGAGCAACTTATTTTAGATGTCATCTCCAAGCAACTTAAAGAATAGGAAATTATTGGAAGTGGTCAATACGGATCATCCACACAAATGGATTTAAGGGCTTATTTCTTAAAGGGCCGGCTTCTAAAATTCTGGTCCCTACCAGACTTATTTGCAGGGGTCTATAAATCAGTTTGTAATCAGACTTTCCATCTTTAAAGAAAATAGTTTCTAAATCAACAGCAACTATCAAATAAGCTTGCTAAGTACATGCTTATCAGTTTGTCCTCAAAGCCAAATCTGTTATGTCACAATAATTTCTATAAAAGCTAATCCTCTAGATCGATGTGTTTTGTCCTGCAAGAAAACTAGCAGATGTGTAAGACTGGTTTCCAATAAATTGTTAAAGCTTGACACAAGTATATAGAACTTCACTTTTGTGTCATAGTTTTGTTAGATGTAGTGCATATTTGCTTATTGACCATTTTTTTCTCAGTGAATGCCAATGAAACTATAGAGAATGCTGAGTGAAGTTCATTATGGTTCACTGTAAAGAGCTTGAGTGAATCCCAAAGTCTTCATTCAAGCAAAATTTATATTAAACTTTAATGGAGCCTCTGTACATAAGACTTCATCCATTCCTCACTCTAAATTTTAACCCATAGCTTTCAGAATTATTTAAAGATCTTCCCCGTCTATATTGGACTGCACTTCAACATCTTTCAATCATCTTTCCACTGTTGGCGATATCTTATCATTTTATCATTGTTTTATCATAAAGTTTATCGCGCATCCTAACAGGTCACTCCTTATGGCCACTTCTGGCTCTTTATGCAATATTAACACTAAATGCTTATGCCAGGAATGATAGAGGGAATGGTTAAACACTCACAGTTAAGGGGCTTAAATGCAGGCTTGTGTACAAAGCAAATCAAAAGCACTGGTCATTTGTGGTTCAGATAAACCTATTAAATTATCTCAAGGAGATGTACATTTGAAATAGGATGCATTTGGTGGATCTGATGGAGTATCTGTGCATTAAGAATTCTCTACTTTCTCTGTGGTCATTAACCTGGCATAACCTATATTTAAAAACAATAAGGGATATGTTGTGGTTTAATCACAGTCAGCAACTAGGACCATTCACCCACTTGCTCGCTTACTCCCCTCTCCCAGAAGGGTAGAGAGAAGAAGAAAAGGAGAGGAAAGGGAAAAAAACCTCATGGGCTGAGATAAAGACAGTTTAATAGAACAGTAACAGAAAAGGAAAAAAAAAAAAGGAAAAAGCAGAAAAAGGAAAAAAGCAACAGTAATGATCATATTTATTCTGTATATTCTTTTACCATTATTAACACTACACAAGTCACTTTCACCACCTGATGATTGGTAATCCATCCCAAGCAGGGATTGTGGATCTCTGCCCCCTGACCAGCCTCTCATTTATCTATTGAGCACAAGGTCTATGGTATGGAATATTCCATTGGCCAGCTTGTTCTCTCTTCCTTTCAGCTCTTAGGGGAAGTTGAAAGAGTCCCTGACTAATGTAAACATCACCTGTCAAAAACTAAAACAATATGCATTATCCACATCACTCACCCAAACCCAAACCACAACAGCTACTAGAAAGAAAATTAACTGTACCCCAGCTAAAACCATGATAGGATAGCATACACCTGTACCCACCTTGATTTTCAAACACTATGGAAGCTTCCATAAAAAACTACAGTGGAATTAATGATCTCTTCCATGTTCAACCCTGCAAGTGATTAATTCACTTTACGAAAAACAAACAAACAAACAAACAAAACAACAAAAAAAAACCCACAACCAACTAAATGCTAAAGCTGAAAGCATGCTGATTGAATCTCCAGCTGTCTGTAACACAAGATCCTATAACTGTCTGCCAAGTAACTGTAGAAACTGCTTTTAGTGAGATTAAAATCAGTGCACGTAACACACTTTGGTAATGCAAGAGGGTAGCACAGGGCATCATTCTTTCAGCATGCAGAGTAGAGCCTTAGATGAAATAGTTAAAAATTATATACAGATAAATGGTTTTGCTTTATTTTAAAATAGGCTGTAAATGCCAGGTCCAGAGGGCAGCCTCTGGCAATAAATCCTTACTTCAGTATTAGAAATTTTCCCATCCTCCAGTTCACATTACTGGAAGTGAGTATACACCTGGATCTCAATATTTATCTGAAAGCTCATTGAGATCTGGTTGCCGTATGCCAATGGTGACCTGTCCAAATAGGGGTCATAATGTTTCAAATTAAATTGACATTAAAAGCTGGTGTGTTTATTTACCTTTACAGGAGCAGCTTACAGTTGGCCCAGAGAGAGGTTTCTAATCACTCTTCAGTAACACTAGCCTGTCAATCCCAAACAATTAAGGTTTAGTAACATAAAGCCTACCCCAGAGCATACCCTTCCTATGCAATCTTCCATCAAGAGACTCCTGATACAGGATTTTGTTCCTGTTTTTCAAGACCAGTCATGTTATCAATCCGTTTTTCCATTCTTTTCTTCCCTTGACCTATTAAACATACCAGAAAGTGTTAGACAAACACTGCTGGCAGATAGTTTAGTTGCCATTACCTGTTGTCCTGGTTTGAGGTAAAACAAACCAATTTTCTGTTCAGTAGTTTTACTTTTTTAGCTGGGCCTCTTCTAACTAACTAAAGTCTGAAATTAACAGCACATTGCTCAGAGAGTGTTTCGTCTCATAGTGATAAGACCCAATTACACCAAGGGATGGTATGCAGAGAGGCCCTTGCTTATACTTCCTGCTAGAACAACCAGGGTCAGGGAATTTTGTCAGGTGACCTAAAACTGGCCAATTGGGGTATTCCATCCCATCCGCATCATGCTCAGTAAAAAAAGCTGAGGGATCAAGGGGTTATTAGTTTTTCTTCCTTCAATGGCTGACGTCTGAGGAGGACCCTNGTAGCTGAAGTGATTGATGCTTGAGAAGTCTGTATTTATGTTCCACAAGATCAGTCTAGCTTACTTCTGAACCCTCAGGGCCTATTCCTACTTAGAAAAGGCATTAAAGCAGACATCCACTGTCTGCCTACAGGAAGGATACAAACTTCTCTTGTGCATATCAAGTTCTGCAACTGTCACTGTCATTTTAAGAAATCTTGTCTGTTTATGTGCATCTGCTGGCATTTGACAGATACTTACGCTGTGGGTTTACGTTCCATAAACTAATTCTTGCTTTAGGTAAGACAGTATCCTTGCCTGTTAATGAACACATTTCAGTACTTTTAGCTGCCAGGTGTCTTTAGCAATTGCACCCCAAAACCTAATGCAAACCTCCCAGGTTTGAGCTGTATTACTAAATCCCTTAAAGAGATTACACAGATCTCTACCACTTGCAGCTTGGTTAACTACAGAGAGGGAAAAAGTCACAAACTTTTACATAAGGAGGGTGTCAAACTCGGTGGGACCAGCATCAACTTGACCACACAGCTCCACAGAACAGTGACCCTCAGTTTAAATACATTACTTAACAGAAGTAGCTAACATATTCCATGAGGATCCATCACCTGTTAAAAAAATAAATACTGGAACTCAGTATAACTAAATTAAATGGGGATTAGTGTCAGACACAGACATCAGCGTCATCAAAGGTTAGACTAAGGCATGTCAGCTAGTAATCTGATCTATGCTGTTTACCCCGGACTAGAATATGGAGTGCTAAGAACAGCTTTGTAATAGCAAAGAGAAGCTCTTTTCATGGCCTCTGTCATGATGACATAGGTACCTAAACTGTATCTTTATGTCATAATTTAATGAGTAAAAGAAAATTGGAATTGTCAATTCTGTGACAAGTACAGATGTTCAGTAATCTAAGTTATCCACTTTGCACTGCAGATCTCTGCATGTTTTAAAGTCTCAATGAAAAGCTTTCAAGTCCCAGAAAAAAAAAGTAGCTAGCACTCGCACAGCCAGGAAGCTCTGAGCTGTACAAGGCAACACAAGAAGCAGATTTTACTACATGGACTTGCCTAATGATAAATTTACAATAATGCAAAAGTAGACTATTGCAAAGAACACAAAGTATAGCCATTTACTTCTAGACAGACAATCTGTAGTTCTGTTGCCACCTCCTCAGCTGAAAAGCTTCAGTATGTATTTGCTTACAGTGTCTAATTTCTGGATCTTACATGCCTCCAAGCTGCTAGACTGGATGGTAAAATGAGAAGCACTTTTACAAAGGAAATTTTCATATTCTCCAATCAAAAATTCCTAGAAGTGCAGAGAGTGTTGTTGTGGGGAGAAAAAAAAAAGTTGTCTTCATTACATAACAAAGATTTCTGAAAATGTAGATGCTAACAGTTTATTTTAAACACACGTTCCACCTATGTATTTAGTTATATTGACATTCGTAAGAGGAACACAGAAATACCTTTCAAAACAGGATGAGTAACAGCTGAGGGGAGACCTTACCTATGTTTACAAGTATCTAAAAGATGGGTTGAAGGAAGATGGAGCTGAACTCTTCAGTGTTTTCTAGCGATAGGACAAGGGGCAACGGGTGCAAGCTGAAACAGGAGGTTCCATTCAAATATGAGGAGAACCTCTTATTTATAGGCCAACAAAGCTGTCTTGCCGATGACAGCTTACACCAAGCTTTAGGGCTTATGGGCTGTTCTTCCAAGAAATTTAAAAAAAAAAAATTACATAAGGATTTTCTTATTTGAACTTAAAATTGAACAGTCTTTGGACCTAAAGGACTGATACACAAAGCTCTCATGGAAATGTCCAAGTTCATACTCAAGAATGTATATAACAGCTTAGCTGTGAATCAACAGCATCCCAGCACATATCCACAGCAGTAAAGTGGATCACAGTTATGTAGTTGAGGCCCCTTCCCTGGAGATATTTATGGTGAGGCTCAACAAGGCCCTGGGCAACCTGGTCTAGTTGGGGGTGTTCCTGCTGACTGCGGGGAGGTCAGACTAGATGATCTGTGGAGGTCCCCTCTGGCCTGGTCCATTCTATGATTTAATAGACTCCATATCCATGGTATCAGAACTACCACCATTTTACTCTAGAAATGTCTTTATTAGGCCACTCTGGTTTACTGACCAATTGACTGCCAAGCTGTAAATTACAACTTTGCTTAGCTTATGAGAACCCTACTTTTATAAGCTGCCAATATTTTTATGTCTTCTGATCATTAAATGTACTTTTTATTCCCAAAAGTCCCTGGGGGGAGATGGTGGGGGGAGTGTTATGCTTTAAGAAGCACTGCTAGGTAATACACATACAACAATTCCATTACCTTCCCTTCCCCATCACCTCAAGATAATAGCTAACTTTGGCTTTTATATACAAGGGTGTTTATAAATATAATACTTCACTATCCTAAATGAAATCTTCAATCAGTATCTTCACCACCACCAGGGAGGGGGGGGGAGGGGTTAGAGCAGGATACAAAAAAAATGCACCACACCAAAAACCTTCACATTACTGCTCTTTTCATTGACGTATTACCAAATGAAAATAGAAGCTGTGGTGGCAATAGTCCAGGTGGCAAACACAGTGTGATGCTACCTGCAGGGCACCTTTTTCCCCTTCAGCGTTGGCATGCCCCTGCTATCCTACTCAGCTAGGGGGGAAACACTTGACTTCACAAAGAGAAAAGAACTGTCATTCTATTTCTAGATGAGAATATAAAAACAATACTACATACAAAAGGAGAGATTCAGATTAGACATAACTTAATTACATTAGCATCCAATTATAATAGCTAAATTAAATGTTTTCTGTTTACATCTATTTACTTTACATGGCAGCTGAACAAAATATAACAAGTATCAGATATTCCTGAATGTTAAGTTGTGCACTTACTCTTCACCCCAGTATGACAAGCTACACACACACTTTTTCTAATATATCATAAAAAAAAAAAAAAAATATTTCCACTGAAACACATTACAGAAGAACAAAATAGCAAGGAACCACAGGAAGATGTAATTTTGCAAACCATTGATACTAGTTTGACTACTCTGTAGATAAGGCTTTGCCTTACATTTCTTTGGGAACAAGTTTATTAAATAGAGGGGTACAGGAAAGCATCAACACTGAATACATTTATAATGGCAAACTATGTAGCACACCCCAAAATAAACAGAAATTAAAAATCAAGTGTGGTTAAGCAATTTGCTTGTCAATTTATTCCTTGTTTTTATTTGCCCTATCTTTGGAAAATGATGAAGAGATTATTATAGTCTGGGATAAAGACAGGAACTGAACTATTCTCCACCTCTCCTGTGTAAGCTTGATGTTCAGCAGAATCTGCTTGGCAAATGTTTGAGTTTCTCAAGCATTTGAAGTGGCTGAGGGATGTATACAATCTTATGTCAGGTAAGTTCTCTAGTACTTTCCCTGACAACACTAGCAAACAAACATCCAAGAGCTTGCCCAACAGAAATCATCCGGTACCAAACCCTGCACAAGTGGTGTCCTACATCCACCAGTTTTCCAGACATAAGAGTTTTACGTCAGCAGTCATGAGCAAGCATGCACCTTTGTCCCAGTAGCCCACCAAAGGCAAACTATACTGCCACACAAAACAAAGATTTATGCTGGAAAGTTACTCAGCTTACTAAAGACCTCAATCTGTAATTGAAGCCAATTTTCAGTGCATACACATTGTAGGAGCACACTAGTATCCACCTCTAATTTCTACAGCTCTGCCACAAAGAAAAAAAAAAAAGATCTGACATGAGCTTTAGGTTTGGTTACTGACTAGCCAAACACCTTCACCGTTGGAAACAAAACCCTGTTCTTTTGCAGCACCCTTTACCAGGGAAAGCAAAGCCCTATTCCTTTGAACAGACTGCACATACATAACTGGACTGCAACCTCTTCTGATACAGACTTCTGTAAAGGGTATGTGTGAATTCCAGGAAATAAAACACTATAGAGTCTGCAGGTTTGGAAAATGGAAATAGTGAAGTACTCCTCTTGCAGTGCTAAAAATCCCATTTCAGGGGAATCAGTGATTTCCCAAAAAACAACCGTGAGACTGCTACGATTGGAGACAGTACTTGGATTTCACATAGGGCTAAAGAGGCAAGTTTCCTGTCGCATTGGCAAGGGCCAATCGAGAAACAGGTTCCCGATAAATTTACTGTTTCCTCCAGATCATTTTGCTCAGCACTGTAGACTCACTTACCAAAAACCCTGCCCAGCGGCGACGCCGGGAGGGGGTGACCCCTGGCCCCGGCCAGCCTCCGCGGCGGCGGCTCCTCGCCCGCCGCATCCCACCTCACCGCGGCCGCCCGCCGGGGGGAAGGCGAGCGGCTCTAACCGAAACGGGACGAAAGGCTCAC
>VZTM01033011.1:0-10223 GCA_013400555.1 Jacana jacana
CTTCTATAGATATGTCAAGGACAAAAGCAAAAGCAGGGAAGCTGTTGGCCCTCTCTGGAAGGAAACAAGAGATTTGGCCACCCAGGATATGTGTAAGGCTGAGCTACTGAACGGCTTTTTCGCCTCAGTCTTCACCAGCAAGGACTGAAACTGCACTGCCCAAGTCACAGAAGGTACAAACAGGGGTTCTGATAAAGAAGAACTACCCACAGTAGGAGAAGATAAGCTTCGAGACCACTTAAAGAACCATAAATCCATGGAACCTGATGAAATCCATCCACGGGTCCAGAGGGAGCTGGTGGAAGAAGTTGCTAAGCCTCTTTCCATTATATTTGAGAAATAGTGACAATCTGGTAAGGTTCTCGCTGACTGGAAAAAAGGGGAACATTAACCTAATATTCAAAAAAGGAAAAAAAGAAGACCCAAAGATCTATAGGACAGTCAGTCTCACCTCTGTGCATGGCAAGATCATGGAGCAGATCCTCTTGGAATCTCTGCTAAGGCACATAGAAAACAATGAACTGATTGGAGACAACCAATATGCCTTCACCTCTCCAGATCTGCTGGAAACACATCTTTTGATGCAGCCCAGAATGTGATTGGCCTTCTGGGCTGCAAGTGCACACTGCCTGCTCATGTTCAGCTTCTCATCCATCAGCACCCCCAAGTCCATTTCTTCAGNTCTCATCCATCAGCACCCCCAAGTCCATTTCTTCAGGACTGCTTTCTAATACCTCATCCCCTAGTCTGTATTGATAGTGAAGATTGTCCTAGCCCAGGTGCAGAACCCTGCATTTGCTCTTGTTGAACCTCATGAGGTTCACCTGTGTCCACCTCTCCAGCCTGTTCCAGTCCCTCTGGATGACATCCTGTCCCTCTGGTGTTTTGACAACAACACATAGCTTGGTGTCATCTGCAAAATCCCTGAGGGTGGACTCAATCCCTCTATCTATATCGTTGATAAAAATGTTAAACACTACTGGTCCCAGCACGGACCCTTGAGGGACATCACTTGTCAAGAAGCTCAACATGAGCTGGCAGTGTGCACTGGCAGCCCAGAAATCCAACTGCATCCTGGGCTGCATCAAAAGAAGCGTGGCCAGCAGACTGAGGAAGATGATTCTATTGCTCTAACTCTGCTCTCATGAGACCCCACTTGAAGTACTGTGTCCAGCTCTGGAGTCCTCAACATAGAAAGGACATGGACATATTGGAATGGGTCTCTCCAGCTCTCTTTTAGGCTCCCTTCAGATACTGGGAGGCTGCTATAAGGTATCCTGAGAGCTTTCTCTTCTCCAGGCTGAACAAGACCAGCTCCCCCAGCCCATCTTCATAGGAGAGCCTAATGGCTCAATTTTGTTTGTTTTATTTTATTAATAAAATGGTGTTCTCCTGAAAATGTGACTGATGTCTGGTTTCATTTACTGCCTTATGGTCAAATGAAAGTATATACAAGAACAGGCTCTGGGTATTTGATAGACATAAGAAATCATGGCTGACTTAAGGCTTCATCATACAAAGGTATGTGAAAAAATTGTTCCTTAGTGTAAAATTATCATCAGTAAAATTATCATTTTTGCTAATGGGATAGCTTTTGCCAGCCTAGCTCTGTGTGATGCCAGCACCAGGTGATATATTCCACATTACAAACTTCCCAACTTCGTTGCATGGAGAAAAAAGCTTCTGAATCAGAAGCATGCACCTTTCTGTGTGTGAATTTATGCTTTTAATGACAAGACGTGTAAGTATTTCTGTATTCACTACAGGCAGTAGTTATGCAAAGCTAGGACTGGTTTAGTATAAACGTCCTACTTTAAGGACAAATAACATAAATAATAAAAACTGAAATGAGCATGACTTCATAAGCCAACAAACTTTCTGTCTATTTTTGTAGTTAAGAAGACAACTGCTTTCAACTTGGTCCATTAGTTAGTTCGATCTTAGCAGTTTGACTATTACTTTGTTAAGTCAGATCAGGTGCCAGATTGCTGATATTAAAAAATACCAGATTCTTCCCCTTTTCCATCACTTTCCTATACAGAACCTTTCACCGACATAGAGACTTAAATTGTCATCATGGTATTCCCATCTTGCTGATACTATTTGAGAGCACTGCAATCCACATTAGACTTCAGGTGTGTCTTATTCATCCACTGTCTGCCGTGTTCAATGTTTCTCAAAACCAGCGTGCAGCGGTTGGGGTCTGCACATTTTTGTGATGTCTTTATATTGTTCATGTGCTCTACTCTTCTCCAATAAAGTAATGTGCAACGCTGTGCTGCTGATCCTCAGTTCTCATATCCTAATCAAACTAAATGTCAGGCAGACACTATAGTGTTTGTCCTACCTGTCAAATCTCATTTTGTTTCCAGCAGCCACCCTAAGAGTGGAATAAGTGCTCTTAAACCCCAGGGCATATATAAAAAACAGAATTAGAGCTCCTCATTTTTTTCCTTGAAATGAATGAACATTACTATCATTGCTTATTATATTTTCAGACCTTAAAATTGGTTCAGGAGAAGCATAGGTGAGTATTAAATAAACAAATAAAAGTAGGATTTTTTTTCTTACTCAATGTTTATCCCATCAGTTGTCAAATTACTAAATCTGACAAAGCTGTGTTATTCAGGCTACATGAACAGTATCTTTAGAATATGATTTGTCTGAAGTTCAGCATGTATGATTTTATTTAAGCAGGTAAATAATTTCTCCCTAAATAAACTGGGTCTATCTTGACTGTGGATAAAGGACAGATCTGAAGTAGTGAAGTCTCAGGCTGAGAATCTTTTCCTACTTGACCTGAAATACATTTGTTTAGATAGCCTTAGATATTCATGTCTCTCAGATATAAAAAATAATTTTTGGTTAAGTGATGACAGTCATGCAGTATGCATATTTTAATCTGATTGAGCGAGTTCTTATAAGAAACCAGGGGTGGGGGTGGGGGAGGGCACAAAGAACAAAGAGTCTGAGATCTTAGGTATATATCCACTTATTTTTTTTCCACTTCATCCAGTCTTTGAAAAAACATCATGTTCTTACATAAATTTATACTATGTTCAGTACAGTTGTTGCCTCTGGGCCTGGCTGCAATTTAAATAACACACTAACTGATAGATATTTGTAATCAGCTTGATTTAAATCACATTAGGGAAAGTTGCCTCGTGCTCACTGACAGTGTATTTTCAAGGGTCAGGTATAAAGTTTTGTTCAATAAGAGTGTGAAGTTTCTTCAGATGTTAACAAATATGCCTCATTAAAATGTTGAGATGTATACAACAAATGCATTGTTCCCTTAGTTGTTCAAAGTGGCTCTGAAGATTATCCAGAAAAAGTGAGACAAAAAGCTTACAGTCTGCATTGTGATTTATATTTTCATGTTGCTAGCACAGTGGGTCAAAACTCTTGAGAAACAGTTCAGCATATGGGTGTTTTCAGAGGTTTTCAGCAGTTAATCCTTCATGCATGAATCTCTTTATTGTCTTTCTTAGGTAAGCAGGTTGTGACAACATTAGCTAGACAACTAGACCCATACAGTTGGGTCTAGTTGGCAAAATGAGCAGTTATGCTGCCTATTGCATATGAATGCCTATGTCTTCCCATTTGAACTGTCCGTTGAACAGTTGTATACTTACCTCCAGTGCTTCCTTTCCTTCAAAGTGCTGCCAAGTCTTTTTATCTGACATCTTTCAAACTACTCTACTTTGATTAGTTACCATGTTGTTCCTGAACTACAGCGTGCAACTTTCATTAAGGAAGAGCCATTTTTGGCACGGAAGCAAGCTCCTGCTGTTAGCTGACATGGAAAGCTTGTATAAGGCTCAATTACGTATGCTGAAACTTTACTAGAAATGAAACCTTCATCTTCATAGAATTGTAGAATGTCTTGGTTTGGAGGGGAGCTTTAAAGGTTATCTCATCCACCCCCCTTGCAGTTAGCAGGAACTTCTTGAAATAGATCTGGTTGCTCAGAGCTTCATCAAGCCTGACCTTGAATGTCTCTAGGGATGGGGCATCCACCACCTCTCTGGGCAACCTGTTCCAGTGCCTCACCACCCACATTGTAAAGAACTTCTTCCCAAATTCTAATCTAAATCTACCCTGCCCTCGTTTAAAACCACTGCCCCTTGTCCTATCACTAGATGGCTTGGCTTGCAAATAGTCCCTCCCCAGCTGTCCTGTAGGCCCCCTTCAGGTACTAGAAGGCTGTTAGAAGGTCTCCCTGGAGCCTTCTCTTCTCCAGGCTGAATAACTCCAGCTCTCTCAGCCTCCTCTCACAGGAGAAGTGTTTCATTCCTCTGATCATTTTTGTGGCCCTCCTCCGGACCCTCTCCAATAGGTCTATGTCTGTCTTGTACTGAGGACTTCAGAGCTGGACACTGTGCCCCAGATGGACTCTCCCCAGAGCAGAGCAGAGCAGAGGGGCAGAATCACCTCCCTCAACTTGCTGGCCATGCTTCTTTTGATGCAGACCAGCATATGGTTGGCCTTCTGGGCTGCAAGTGCACATCGCCAGCTCATGTCCAGCTTTTCATACACCAGTACCCCAACAGTCCTTCTCCACAGGGCTGCTCTCAATCCCTTGATCCCCCAGCCGGTGTCGATACTGAAGGCTGCCCTGACCCAGGTGCAGGACCTTCACATTTGCTTTGTTGAACCTCATGAGGTTTGCGAAGACACAATTCTTGAGCTTATCCAGGTCTCTCTGGATGGTGTCCTGTCCTTCCGGCATGTTGACCACACTGCTCAGCTTGGTGTCCTCTGCAAGCTTGCACTGAATCCCACTGTCTATATTGTTGATGAAGACATCAAATAGTATGCACCCCATTATGGACCCCTTACCACCAGTGTCCATCTGGACTTTGAGCCATTGACCACTGCTCTCTACCATCCGAGCAATTCCTCATCTACTGAACAGTCTATCCATCAAATTCATGCCTTGCCGATTTAATGAGCAAGGCACTCAGGGGGATGGTGCCAAAGACCTGAGAGAAATCCAGCTGGATGACATCTGTACCTCTTCCGTTGTTCACTGTTGTAGTCACTCCATCATAGGTGGGTCAGGCAGGACTTGGCCTCGGCAAAGCCATGCTGGTTGTCTTGAAGAAAGAAACAACAAGTTCTATACTATAGGAAAAGAAAAAAAGAAAAAAAAAAAGGAAAGAAAAAGAAAAAAAAAAAAGTTGGTTCTAGGCCAGAGAAAAGGTACAGGTTTACTTGCAGTTATTCCTCAAAACCAAGTAAGTTCACAGGGGCACACTTTGTGAATTGATCCAGGTCCTTCTGAGCAGTGTCTCCTCCTCCAGGCCCATTCACCCACCCGGTGCCCACTGCTCTGTGAGGTGACTTTAAGGGTATGGGTGTGGCTGCCGTTGCCCTGTCAGCGCCCCTGCCACCCCAGTGTCTCTCTGGTGAGCTGCGGGCTCCCGGGAGCCTGGGGAACCCGCCCAGGACACCGAGATCTGCTGCTCTGGTTCTGGCCAGGCAGGGTATCTCTCAGCAACTGGAGCAGCTCTCCCAGACTCTGTTATGTAGGCTCAGTTCTTCTAAAAAGCAGAAGATATTAGCCACCCTGCCACTTTACCCATTACAAAATGAACTTTCACATATTCATGGAATCTTTTATAAACCCGTTTTTATAAAAATCATCACCGGGGTGATGTGAATATTATAATGAGTTCTGGGAAATGTAATGACTATGCATATTCTCTATGGATATAATTTTCTGTGAATCTGGCATTCAGTGGATGTGTTGGGTGGGGAGATCCCCCATGTCCCTGGTGCTGAGTAAAAGAATGCCTGCTTCTTAAGGCTACATAGGTGTTAAGGAGTTTATTCCCAATTTCAGTGACAGTAACTAGAGTGGCAAATGAAGCTGATAAAAAGAAAACTGAATGTTACATATCACTACAGTGATAACATAGAATGATGCATAATTTTCCTAAGCTTTGGTTATATTGCAGTCGAATTGCATCTTACAAAGATTGTAATGTTTATTTCTATTTTTTCCATTATTATTCTTTTCACAGATGTCCATACTACTCATTTACAAAAACAAAATCAGAAGTGCTTAAAAAAATGTAAAAACTCTTAACTGTATTTAGCTTTTCTTTAGAGAACTGAGAATGTCAGTCCTCAGACCCTGAGGAATTTTGATTTATGATAAATGGGGAAGAGAGGAGCTATCTTTTCATGATCAACAAGATTTAGAAAAACCTCAACATGCCAGAAAAACAATGCATGGTTTGGAAAGCTGAACTGCTCAAAAGCTTGATATTCAATGCTACGGAAAACATCCGTCTTTCTGAAAACATTACTCTAATGTGTTTTTGTTTACCTCCAGTTATGGGAAATGGGATGGAATGGAAATAGATGCATGATGGTGGAAGAAAATAGTTGAGGCTTTGTCTAGAATAGCACATGTCAAAACCTGTTATTTCCACATCGTGAAACTCCTTATATATTCTGACCTTTTCATTCAGAGCTTACCAGCAAGCTGGAATGTTTTATTTTGTGAAATGAAAATATCAGAGGAATAGATGCCAGAATGTTGAAACAATTTGGATCTGTTCAGCATGTACCTTTACTGAAATGGAAATGCACTTGACCAGGTTTTAAGGTTTGGACATGTCCTGTTTGCCCTCCAATCAGACAACATCTGCCAGATCACACCCTGGTGCTGTGCCCCAGAGGAATGTCTCTGTGCATCTATCTGTAGGCTTGTGTGGACAAAACCTGTGGTTTAATAGTTAAACAGGTGGCAACATCAGCACCAAGATGTATTTTTCCTCCTGGTAGAATTGCTGTTCAGTGGAAATGATTTTTTAGCAATGCTGTGGCATGCTGTAATTAACTGTAATGACTACATAGAAAAGGAACTCTTGCCTTTCTGTTGTTTTAAGAACTGAGTTTGGGGCTATTCAGAGAAGCTACCATTAACTTTTATGAACTTGGGGAGTAATGGCACTTTAGAAATACCCTTTACGTATTATGCAACAAACAAATGAGCATTAACAGTCTCTGGCTAAAAAGTCTGGAGAAAATAAATGCTATTCTAGTTTCACAGGTGGGACTGAAATGCAGAGTCTAGCCTAAGGCCATACACAGATTCTGTGGTAGAGACAGCTCTTAATTACAGGAATGGATCTTCATTTCATCAAATATGGACTCATCTGAATCTCTCAGGAGATAAGCAAGGTGTTGATAGAAATGTAAATGAATGTAGATAGAAATGTAATGAAATGCATAAACTTCTTGATATTGCATTTATCTGGCAGCGGTGCAATCTCTGAAGAGCAGTTTTCTTTTATTTACTTTCAGTGAGTTTTTACCTGATGCATAAATAAAAAATCTTACGAAAGAGAAAACTCTTGCAGTTGTCATTTTGTTTAAGCCAGTGCTTCGCTGAAGTTAAGGAGTCACCAATAGCAGTAATTAAGCAAAGCTGGTATTGGTCTCATAAGAATAAAACTTAACTCACTGTTATACAGTGACCTTTTCACAGAGTCTATAGGTTATAAAACACTAGTGCCTGCTTTCCTAGGCTTTTGTAGAGAACTCTTGTTGTATATGTCTCTGTGTGTGATTCCCGTTGTTTACTTGTTTGTGGATTTCTCTTACACTCAAGTCTCTTAAATGCATATTGCTTGAAATAACATTCAGCTGTGACAGATGGGTTATATGATATTCTGAACCCAATTTATTGCTAGGAGAGTTAGAATTGTTTGGACACTGAACCACCAATATTTGTCCTCAAACATTAGTGCTTCAGTGAGGAATTACCCCACACAGCATTTTGTGAAGATGCTCAGAAGCGCAGGTTTAGTCATCTAGCTGTTTATGTCCAGGAGAAAAACATTCTTTTCAAAGGGTTTGTCACATGCAGAGTGCTGGACTGGACTAGTGCATGCTTAATTAAGATTACTAATTCAAGTCAAAAGAAAGTAATACCAGGGAAATAATTAGTCTCTCACAATTAAAGCATAATATGTTTTACTGGATTGAAGTCTTTAGTGAAGGGTTAGAAAATGCAATTAAATGATAACTAACTGGAAATATTAGTAGAGGAAAAGACCCCATAAAGCAGATGGCATAATTCAGTAACTAGTACCTCACTGTGGTTACACTTGAAACACCAGTTGAAGCCAGGGATTGTCTGTATTCCTCAGTTTTACACAGATATTTTCATATTTGTGACCCTTCCTTGAATAACAGTATTAGGTCTGCATTCTTTTTCAGGAGAAGATCCTGTGACTGATCACGGTATTTTAAAAATGAATTTGCCAACACAGTTTACAAACCACAGCTACTTCTTTGCCTACCACCCTCTTAGAGCATACTCTTCTAGCACCTGAAGCCATGAGACTATACCATTGTTTATCTAAGAAAATTGCTTAGATAATAATTTTAAAGTCACTTTTCTGTCACCAAAGAGGACAGATTAATAGTTTGCAAACAAAAGGTAGGGTAGCAGATTTTATCTTTTTTAAAGACAAGGTAAAGACCTTGATTTAGCTGTGTGCTGGAGAGTTTGTTGGAAGCGTAACAAATTCTTCTTGCCTAAAATTGCTGATAAAGGAACTGACTCCACAATCTGGACTTCTCCAGTGAGTGGATAGGGTGGAGGTACTACTTCTGGAGTAGTAATACTGATCTGGCCAAAATACCCCACATCGTGCATACTTCCACTGAATTAGTGGCTGCTTCCTCTCAGCTGCAAGTGATGAGGAAAACCTTTGGTTAGTCATAAGATTAACTGTAGCAGTCACAGCACAATGAAATAATAATATTAGCAGTAGGAAAGATGCAAAACGAAATCCTTTTGTCTTAATTCCACTGAGTAATCAGTGAAGTGACCATGAAAGGTAGTGTTGCTTTGGTACCATTTCCCAGCATTTCGCCCCATGAAAATGGTTCTTTGTCAAAGGTTTTAGTGCTGATTTTTTTTCAGGGTTACCAAAATTTCCATTTGAATAAGAAATTTTTAAGCACCTAATCAGGCTTTCTTGTGAAAGAAAGTGAGAGGAAGCAAGGTATGACTGTCATTCAGAAATAACAAACAAGCAAAGCTGAGGATGCCTGCATTCAAACTTGGTCTGGTTGCACATCTGAGGCTTCAGAACAATTGGATAGATAATGATCTGAGCCTCTTCAGAGCTGCTGAATATAATAGAATGCAGAATCCTTGTAGCTGCTAGCTTTATTCTCAATAAATCAAGTTTATATGCAGAAAGACAGGCCTAAAAATATAAAAATAAATATATGAAAGGAACTTTATGTGCCCTAAAGGAGCATAATGCCTCTATGCTGAAAAGGAGCTAGAGGGAAACACCACTTTTGCTATACATTGGGCAGTTAGTAAGCTGGTTTCTCAACAGAGCTGAAATATTTTTGAAGTTTTGCTTTTTTATATCTCTTGCTCCATTTTATATAGGTATTTAAGCATAAAAGATTGTCTGAGATGAAGCATAAATAGATTTATTTTTTTTCTTCCTGAGATTTATAGTTAATTTCCTTTTGAGTTTTACTACTAATTTTGCATGGATTGAAGAAAACTTCATGAGAAGAGTTCTGCTGGTTCAGGCTCTTGGCTTGTGGTTCTGTTTGGTTGGGTTTTTTGTTTTGGTTTGGTTTGGTTTGTTTATTTGTTTGTCTGTTTTTTAGTTTACCAGACTTCCATATTTTTATAGAACTATCACAGCAAGAAACACCTTGTCAGTTTCTGCTGTGGTCTATGATATAAATAGTTTAGCTGTTAAACATGCATCTGTTCTCACCTCACCCCTAGACCTTAAAAAATTTCAGATTTTATTAATTTATACCTAAGACTTGGGATATAATGTGTATTATTTGTGTTATCATGTGGTATATTATGCTGTGTTAGCAGTAGGGAAAAAACAACAACTCTGAAATATTTAAGTATTTAGTAAAGGGTTTTCATCTTCCCTTTAAGTAGACTTAATGCATCTGAGTCCTGTATATAATACTTTAACACCTTTCATGCTTCTGAGGCAGTGTTTGTTAGATTGTACTTGTTACCTACGTAACTGCCTGGCATTTCTTCTAAAATAAGAAATGTGTTTACTTTGCTTTAAGAATTATTTCCTGTTCTTTTATATATTCTTTATTAAGTGAAATTGTTTTAAAGGTAAAGCGGCATCAGAGCTATGTGTCATCTTTATTCTGACGTGTCAGTCTCTGATGTGTCAGCATAGTTTATGTGA
>VZTM01033012.1:509-16302 GCA_013400555.1 Jacana jacana
GTTTTAATTTGCATGAATAATGAAGTCATTTGAGAGATAAAATTCCATGGGGAAAAAGCACTGTGTCTATATTGCTGTCTGTCATGCTGCAAATATGTCAGTGCTTCTGTCACTTGAGACAAAGATTTCCACTCTAAACTATATGTATTAAAAATTCCTTAGTTTATGAGCAGTTAAAAAATGTGAGGACTTAATCCATTCACTTTTCCTGGATTTCTACATGTATAGCTTCAGTTGCTGCTTTGAAGCCACCCTAATTTACACCAATACAAATAAGAGGAGAAATGCACTTTAACAATTTCTTGGAAAATTATCATGAAATGTTAAGATTGTTTACAGACGCGTTCAACATCTGCAAGCAGAAGTGACCCTACAATAAATGTCAAAAAAAAAGAAAAAAAATAGTGCTGAAAAGCTGCATTTATGCAAAATTCAAATTTAGTTTTACACTAAATTTGTAGTGTAAATTCAAGAGAATTGTCTTATCTCTCCCTGCCCAATACAGCAAATACATGAGGCATCCTAATGTGTTGGAAAGTAGGCCATGATGCAACTGAGCACATACCAAATGACAAAGCTTCCATTTGCAGCATATATTATGGATATTTGCATTTACCAGAGAATCTTTGCTGGCATGGATAGAACAGCAATGAAAACATTATTGTACAATCCTGGCATGGAGTTTTTTGCAAGTTCACAAATGCGTGCAATGGAAACAATGTTTCTGAACAAAATCAAAGCGCTAAATGAACTGTTCAGTCATTTGACTGTTTCCATTTGGAATGCTGAATAAAGAGTCCTATTTCTAATCCAAGACGGTTTTTATTAGCACTCAGTACGTTTAGCGCAAGCACAGACCAGTTCTGAAATCAGCTGGGGTACAGCTTGAATAGTAGGAAGCTATTTTCTGCATGAACACTAGATTTATTAAGACCTATTTTTTCTGTCTCATGAAAGACTGGTTGCAACTTGTTTGAGGAAGCTATCAGAATAATTTATACATTCTCAGGATCTTTGAGAAAAGATTTACAGCACTGTACAAGCAGTACTGCATTTATACCTGTTATGTCTTCTACAGAATGCCACAAAATTTGGTACAGCACTTATCCGCTCCATAACTTCCGTTGTAAGCATTAATGTGAAATTGGGATCGTGCCATACTCAAAGTCCAGCTGAGTAATTCAAATGAAAGATGGACAAGTTATCAGCTTTCTAAAATTAAGATTGTTTTTAATTTATCTCATCACTTTATTGGCTCGCAATACTATCTGTTCCAGTTATGCTGCTTCCAGCTATTAGCTTGCTGCCTCACAATGTACATACAATGTCCCAGAAAGTACAGTTAATCTGTGGATAAGTACCCACTGATAAAAAAACAAGC
Source organism: Jacana jacana (assembly GCA_013400555.1). Taxonomy (NCBI): domain Eukaryota; kingdom Metazoa; phylum Chordata; class Aves; order Charadriiformes; family Jacanidae; genus Jacana; species Jacana jacana. The sequence continues at coordinate 1,891 of VZTM01033012.1, forward strand.
ACCTTTTCATAGAAAAAAAATATTTGCAAGAGTGTATGAAAAACAATAGCCACAATTCCTATCAAATTTTATTTGAATTAATTGTGTTGTGCAGAAGTATGTGACTTTCTTCCGAAGTTTCTTTGTCCTCATATGTGATCAGTTGCCTTACTTCCAGATCTTGGGTAGTTTATGTTCTTTGTGTTCTATAATTATTCTTTGTGCTGGAAAAATGAAGAAGTGCATGTACATTGATTTTGTGGACAGGGTGAGGAGTCTGCTTCTGAAGTGAAGCTCCTAACTGTTGCCACTTGCAGTCCAGATGGTGCTATGGGGTGGTCTTACAGTGCATACACTGTGTTTCCTTCAGATGAAATGGGACGGAAAATGTACTTCAGGAGCAGGGTAAATGGAAATTCTGTTCATGGGAAGACACTGGAGTTAGTCCCAGGTAAATGCCTCACACACAGACAATGTGCCTGCTGGGTCCTCCATACCAGCTGTTTCTGTTAAATGGTTCTACTCAACTGAATTGCTTCTGCTACTCTGCATGACTTGTCAATATAGACATAGTGAGAGATGGATAAATGTATGATGTATCCAACTCCCATTAATCTTCATGCCTCAACATATGATATGACCTTACGGTTAAGATACAGTTTTGAGAGAATAAACTCTGCTTTCTCCAGGAGGTTAGGCAGCTTTGTGCAGTTGGCTGTCTTCATTCTGTTTACTTTTTGTGAAAGCACTTGAAATGAAACACAATATTTTGCTGTCTTACGAGAAAAACAAATGAAAAGACTTATTTGGATCTCAACTATTTTTCCTGACTTTTATTAGCTGAACTAAACAATTAAATGCTTCCATATATTTTCACCGGTGCTTGTGAATTAATGTGTTTTGGTCATTAAATGTCTTTTCAGTTGTTCATTTTATGCCTATTCAGTAAGGGTTCCTGAGAAAATTTTCTACGAAATGGTCCAGATCCATTTGGAAATTGAATTTGAAGTTTATTCTCTCAGGACTGAACTTGCAGGCCACAGTGTATGCTTTTCACTTTGTAGGGGTAATTCCTCTGTCTGTCAGTTTTTATGGTATGTCAGATCTGCCTAGGAGTGGCCAGCTGCTGGGTTTTGGACCAGGCATCCATTTTTTTTATTGAGTTTTAAGTGGCTATTCAGTTTATAAATCTTTGTATGTGTAGGCACATCTATATGCCTCTGTATGTGGTCACCAGCAGGGCTTACATAAAGGGAAAATGCAGGAAAAATAACTTTGCTGTTAATGTATTATTAGCTAAATTTCAGTCTTTTTAAACTGTTGAGCTGAAATGGTGCCAGAGTGAATTGTTGTGTTGTTGGAACAAAGTAAATGCATATTGTAAAGTAAATGTGTAAGAAATGTTGCCTGTTTGTAACTTATTAATTTAATGCAACTGTAGGCAGTATTCGATGTCATGACTGAATGCAAAGAAAAACAAAATCGTGCCTGATGAAAACATCTGGATTCAAGTTTTGGTGCCAGTAAATTCTTCCCCCACTGGTAAAAAAGATTGTAAAACCACATTCTTTTTGGGTTATGTGATTCATAGGAATGTTCTACAGAGTGCTCCAGCTCTTCTTCTAAATACATAGCTCAGGGTCATTGGCTGGCAATGGCAGTGTTCTGGGACTAAATCAGAGGTCAAGGGGCTATATCCTCGGTTATGCTGTGTTTGCAACTGACAGGTAGGGCAGAATTAACCTCCATTTCAATTCCCTGAAACTCAGAATCCAGAACAGTCCTGGATGTAACTCGGAGAAGTTAGCTGGAGATCTTTGCATAAGGATTGTACATTAATCAGTGCTTTGTTCCAGGAAACTGGTTTATGCTTCATTCTACCTCTGGCGGTACTTTTGTTGCTCTGCCGCCTGTAAGGAGGATCATGGAGTCTGTGATGGAAAATCACCTATACTGTCTGTTGTACAGAGATCTTTCTGTAGTGACGATGATCCTCAGCTGCTTCTGAAAACCTGTCCTCAGTTGCTTTTTGCTCTGTCATTACCCTGGAGATACAGTGACCATGAACAACATTTTGGCAGCACTTTTAGCTTCAGAAAATAGTGTTTTCTATTTCTTTTCCTGTGCCCTGGTCACTTGTTCTCACCCTTCTGATGTCCCCAGCAGCCACAAGAATCACTTCAGGGAATGGTGCCCCTTATCACTAACTGCTTCATTGCCTCTTTCTTCTCTGGTCCAGCCAGAGCAGAAGCAGCTGTGCCAGCACCGGACAGGGGGCAGCACAAAGACAGAAATAAGCAGCTGAGAGCAAGACAGGAAGGGATGGTGAATTCTTAAGGAGTATTACTGCCCAAGTTCTATCCATGGTCTGAGCTAGGGAACTTGGACATATTCTACATTTGCTGACCAGGAATACAGTAAAGATGTGGTTTCATGAGATCATTTTCAGGAGTCTTTGCTGTATCAGTCTTGTGTATTTATCTTCAGCCCATCTTCCCCTTGTCCCTGCACAGTGTAAATCACTTTATTATTTGTGCAATTACAGATGGACATGATGCTGAACTTTGAATCAGGTGAAAGGGATCTGTCTTAAATAAAATACCACAAAAAAGGTTTTCTAAAATTAGATCAGTTTATCACTCCTGTTGCTGCAGAGTTGAAAAGATGCTTACACAGTGCAGGGACACAAACACTGGTAGTTTTTTCATCAACCCTCCTGATCAAAGGGAAGGGGTTTGAAAGGGCCAGTCAAATCTGATGAATCAATGAGTAGTTACAGGGCTGGTGCTGCAGCTAGGGGTTTGGCTACTTAGACCATGGGACTTGCTTTGAGAAACCAGGTCTGCTAGGGCTAATTGGGTTCATCTGTCAAAGAAGGGGAAGAGCATCTTCGGTCAGAGGCTTGTCATGCTGGTGAAGAGGGCTTCAAACTAAAGTTGCCAGTGGAGGAGGACTTCAGTCCATCCCACTCCTACCATTTTGATGCCATTGCCAGCAATAGATGCCCAAAGCCTGGAGAAGGATCACAGGTCAGCAGGAGAGAAGCTGGAGTGCAGTACAAAGCAATTCCAGCCACTCCAGCCAGTAATACTAGAGGTGGGTTCAGCCTGCATGCTCAACCAATTTTAAGGTCCTATCAGGAATTCAAAGCTAACTGCAGCAATATGTAGGGAAATGAAATTTATTCACATGGCAAAGAGCTTAACTGCATGTTAGCTGAAGGGCATTAACTAGCTTCTAAAGAAAGTGGTGGCCCTCAGATACACTGTGATTCACAGCCTGAGAATTCCTGCTTGCATTGTGGGAAGGGAATTGTCTTCAGACATAAGGAGTATAGAATTGGAGAAGCAGGAATTTAGGGAGGTAGCAATAAAAGATGATTCTTATTTATTTGGAAAAAATTCCCACCTCTATTCAAGCTGGGTATGTGCTCTAAGTTTGCTGTCTACAGATCAAGCTCTCAATAGTGTCCATTCTTCATTTATTTGTGGGCAGTCTTAATGCGGAGCATTGCCAAACCCTCATACTCTGCATTTTCTTCTCTATCGGAGGCTACCACTCTGGAGGGAGAATTGCTTTACGTGTTGCAGGAAATCTGAACATGTGCCATGACTCGTGAAGGCATCATAAATGACAAAGTTAATGAGCTGTAAATGGCCAGACTGGTGAGTGTTCTTTCACTGGATTATGAGCAGAGAGGGAAGGATGTGATGCTGATGTACTTGTGAAAATCAGAAAATGCAGAGTAGTAATCTGGTGCCAAATACATTGCCTGTACTTATTTCTCACAAAAACATCCATGTAGCCAGTTTGTCAGCATCGAGACAGCGGCCCTTATTCAAACTAAAGTCCCACTTGTAACCACTCCTATTTAGCTGGCTTAACCTTAGTCTCTGGTCGGGCCACATTGCAGTTGGCTTTAGCAGTCACTAGGTTCAATATGCTGTTACTAGATGCAGATTTTACAAGCAGGTAGAGTTGTGTCAGGGTAACTGCAGCAATTTAAGCCAGCGCAGCACGATTTTAGGTCACGTCTACACTAGGTGCTTGGACTTTACTCAGCTATAATCATGACTGAGATCCTAATTCAAACAAGCCTTGAGGGTATGTCTACACTAAATCAGAGGCATGAATGCAACATGTACAGGCATGGTTAAGCTACTTTTAAACAATCGAAATGATGGAATGGCAGCATAAACTTTACGAAAGATCGTCTAAGCACATGGGGAACTTGGTAGATGTATGCAAATGACAAGTTGTATTGAATTTCATGCCTCTGCTTTCCCATTGCTGTTGCTAACTCATGTTGCAATTGTGTCTGTGACTGCAGTGCAGAAAATAGGACATTGACTTGAAAAGAACAAATAATATAAAGGCAACATGTCTTTGCTATATTGCCAACCACAAGAAGCATTCACGCAGTTTCCTGTTCACTAGTACATGTGTGACATCCTTTCAAGTCAGAAACTAGGTACAGGCTCTCATAATGACCTCAGTGGAGGACCTACGTATCAGGTGGGATTTTTTAGTCTTGCTCTGGTTTGAAATTAGAACAGAGGAAGGAAACACTAGATTGCTCTTTCTAGTGAAATGCTTAACTGCCATAAGAGGCATGTGGCTTTAAAATTGTTTCCCTTGTCTGTCTCAGATGCATAGAGTATGCCCTGGATTTGGAGTTCAACCATTTTCTTAATTAGAGACAGTTTTATGGTCAGCTTGCAAACTTGTCTGTTCCAATTTCAGTTGTTCAGTTCATAAATAAGAATTTTCCAAAGTGAGTTTTAGGGAGTAAAAGGTTTTCACAGACTGAATGTAAAGTGTCTGCTGGAGAACAACTGGCTCGGTCATCTTGATAATGGAGTATACAACTATTTGTATGTAGCTCATCAGTTTTAATCCAACTGGCAGTTATTACCTAAGGAGTAATCTTCATCAGGAATGAGACAATTGTTCACGTTTCTCTTCCTAGAGACATCCATATTATAAAATCAGCATTCTTATTCTAGCTTTATATTTAAAAAAAAATCAGACAATTCAGAAAGAGCTAAGAAATGGACTAAAGTGTCCTAAAGGAGAAATTCATAGAGCTGTATTTATTTCGCATGGACAAAACCAGATCAGATGTGATTTAGGGTCTTTCACTGTAAGGATATGATATACAATATGAATCAATATTGAGATCTGAAGTCAAACATTCGGTGAACAATAAGATGCATTTTTCACAGTTCAAAAAATTAACAGCCATTTTATTAGATTTTTTTTACTTACACAGTTTTAAGTTTGTGTAAGTAAAAGTTTGCTTACACAGAGATAGTTTTTCTAAACCAGATTTATTCAACCTCAACTGCAGTCATTGATGGAGGAATTAACTAAAAGAAATCCAATCACTTATTTCATGCAGTAGATCAGGTTAAGTAACTGCAGGATGCCCTTTTGACCTGCTAATATGCTTAGAAACATCTAGAAGAGGTTCCTCTAACCAGTCTAGCTGTGCAGATTGATGTGATGTATTACGTCTTGTCCTGTGCCAATAATGAGTAGAAGGCTCTGATCTGCCTGGCACCTTTCTCAAGCGCTACAGCATGATTGAAAAATACCAGCAGGCAGAGCTGGCAAGGAGGACAAACTCTCGTTTTCTGTTTGTGCATGTTAATCCATATCAAATGCACAATGAATCAAGCTTCAGTCACCTGATTCAGTTGGCAACTACACTGAATTGATGGTTTCTTTCTACATTCTGAAGGAACCTTTCATCCCACCATGTGTGTGAACTTCCAGATTTGAGTGATATGCAGCTGTCCAGTCTTAGAGGACAACAGTACAATATCTACAGTGTACACCACATTTAGGCTCTGTTGCTGTTCAAAGTTATCACAGGAAATGAGTCTTCTCAAGAAATAGTCTATTTTCATGGTTACTCTTCATTCTCTTAGTAATTAAAATGTTATCCATCAAAATTGTCTTGGTGAATGTGGACTTCCTCTTCTTTAGAGATTGAACAGATACAGGGAATGCTGATTTGGGAAAATATAAATTCTTCGGATGTTATAAATGAATAAGATACAAATGAATTCAGTGGGATTCAGGGATGAGTATCCTTGGGTTTGGAGGCGCAGTAACAAAAGATTATTTGCCAGCTAGAAGCTCCTAGTGTCATTTAACATTAATATACTTCACTTATAAAGCCAGTTTTCAAGGAAAAGAGTCTAAAAACAATTTGGGTGTGGAATCAAAAACGTCAAAGCAAGGTGAAACAATGTAAACTGGCTCCACATGGAAAAGCAAGTGACTTAAATGGATTGCTATTCCTGTCAAATTAAAACCCTTTAGCTATCTTTTGTCCTCTATGTGTTGGGTTTTGTTTGGCTGGCTTGTTGTTGTTTGTAGATTGGCTAACTGACTTTTTGTGTTTATTTCATTATCTGAGATGGTCTGATATATGAGATACACAGACGATCTGAGCTGGCTTTTCAAGGCTGCTTACATGTGTCTACAAATATTTCTGTTTACTTAATTTGTGGCAGCTAATACTGACTTCCAGCTGTTTATATGGCTGCTTTTTCATATATTGGGGTTAATGACTGATTATGAAAACCTGAAGAGAATAAAACAAAATGGTGCAGCCATGTAAAGTCAAAAGAGAAACCTTGAAATTTGCATTGTTTTCACGTAAAATTGTAAATCTTGAGGCTACATCTGTTCAGAAGCCAAATGTTTCCATGGGATAAAATCAGAAAATCATGACTATCAACACAGAAGCCTGCTACTAGAGAGGGGCAATGTAGGCTTGTGATACCTAGAGTCAGCTTCCACCACAGATAACCACAAGACACAGTTTCACCATAGTCTAGCTGTGTGATTGTGCACAATGTGTTGATGTCACCTTCTGGAGGCCACCTCTTAGGTAAATAAATGACATTTGTTGGCTTGTGAGTTTTGTGTGCTGACAGTCAATCGTACCAAAGGAAGATTCATGATACCTGATTTACTTGAATCTTATGGCAGATTCAAACTAAAAAACAACTTAAATGGACTATAACCTTTATGAAGATATTTGACAAACCTTTTAATGTTGAAGAGTGGAATGAAAGTAGAAACTATGGAAACTTACAGTTTTCTTTATGCATATATGCATTCAGTATTATTTGTACTATGATTGTGTCAAGGAAACTCCAAATGAAAAGAAAAAAAATTCTGATCATTGTACACATGTAGAATCACAGCTGAATCGATTTTGTTATTAATTTCTATCTACATGTGGACAGCATTAATGAAGAAAGATTTAAAACTCACATATATTTGAGTACTAGCGAAACATCACTGAAGCTTGAGGTCTGAGGCTTGGATCAATGTTCCCATTATACTTAGCTTCAGCAAAGTTCCTTAATGTTAGTTTAATCAAGATGATCGGAGCAAAAGTTAAGTGAAACGTTTAAAAATGTTTGTTTTTTGTTCAAGAAATGAGCATTAGTAATCAGTTGGCCATAATTGTATGAAGTGCATTCCGTAGGCCACTCCTTAAATGCAGCAAGGGCTACTAAGGTTAGCAGTATACCACAGAAAATGCCAAGAATTGGTGCTTGTCCCACCGTGTATCATACAACCACACTGTAATCTGACAACTACATGTGATATGTGTCTAAGGTCACAGTTGATCACAAAAGCCCAAAACATTCAAATTGATCTCTCATTCTCCAAATCATGCACAATCTGACGTGCATTTTTTAGGTCTTTTGATAAGATTTTCAGTGACATGCTCTTGTTTATTTAATGTAAATCATTAACTGTTGGAAACCTGTGATACTGTGTTCTCTGTGAAAGAGAGGAAATTTGTTGGGGGTGGGAAGGGTGGAGGCAAAGCAAAGAGAAACATCTGCCAGAGAATACTGTGCTGTAGTGATGGTAAATAAGCAGGCTTAATGTCAAGCACCTCAGCAGCTGGAATGAGCTTGTCTCTTTGCAGCCTCTCAATATGATAGTAAATGGGAAAGCAGTCTCCTCTCAACACTCTCCCTGATTCTTTGAAGTTTCTTCTGAGCTTCCAGTGATTCTGGAACTAGAACTTGCCATGAATGACTGAGGTTATCTGTGTAGTCTGTGCGGCAATAGTGAGTAGTTCTGTCTTTCCAAAAAGACAAAACCTAAGTTTTCCAAATCCTTCCTCGCTTGAGAGTAGCCAGAATTCTCCAGTGCAACCAGGGCTTTACAATGGGCTGCATGAACTAATTTCCTCCATGCTAATCTCTTTCCTAGTCTATTTTTTCTGCCTTGAAATGGATAATTAAGAAAGAGAGACAAATCTGTTCTCCTGAAGTGTTCACTCACAACTTTACTTGTATCCCTGTGGGATGAAGACATTTTTCTATGTTCAGGAGAAGAGACAATTTGGAACAGACAAAAAGTACGTTTTGAAGTTCTGGATGCCTGAAGGTGTTTGTCAGAGGTGCTTGCTTATGAAATACTCAGCTTTAGACAGGACTGCAGTTCCTGAACTGTTCTTTCACTTAACATAATATTCTTTTCTTTTTCACCAAGAACTACCGAAACAGTTCAATAGCATAATGTGATACTGTATGCTCCACATAAATATGCCATATGACAATACTGAATGACATAAATCATGTCACTGTCTTTCAATAGTCACATTGCTGCTGTTTACCATGGGCTTGTGGAACAGCTTGTGTATGGGTCACCAGGAGCCTGCTTCTTCTCAGTGGGACCCTGACACAGAGCATCCTGCAGATCTGTAGCAGGCTCTTGACTAAACATCTCTAGCCTATTTTGTGGACCAGTGCAGAGAATAGATGAATTAAGCTTTTCCTGCCCTTTTGAATGCCTCAGAGAAACATTTTCATAGTAGAGGAAAGCACAACATTCACTGTAGCATCTTGCAGGCACCCTATGTTGCCAAAGCATCTCTCACAGTCCAAGGAGGCAGGAAAGCGTGATGAGAAACTGGTATAGTATTTACTTTAAAAGTCTCTCTTTTATCTGCCCTATATCCATCGGTCTTCATTCAGCTTAGTCTGTAATCACACCCTAAACAGGAATTAATTCTATGGATCTGAGCAGGAAACAAAGGAGTAATATATGTATGTGTGTATATATGTATATGTACTTACAACCACTCCAGTGTCACCTTGCTGAAGATGAAAATAGAAACTACTCCATATAAAAGCAAGGAAAGCAGAGGGCTTCACTGATTTTAAGATGGAGTTTGGTAAGTATATGAACAAGATTATGTGGCATGGTTTTGGTAAGTATATGAACAAGATTATGTGGCATGGTTGCCTCCAGGGTCCAGGAACTGGTCCAGGAAGTGGCACAGACAGCCCTTCTGATCCTAATGACCACCAGCCATCATGCCTGCATTGCTTCCTTCTTAAGACTTTATTAGCATTCTATGGTTCTTACTGCTAGAGAGCTAGAATGATTCCTAAATTCTCCAAACACCTTCCTTCTCTGAAACTCTACATCTACAAAATCATCATGAATTGCTCTCTGTCACCTTGGGATTTTAATAGCCACATTGCTTCCAGTGGAAGAGTGGTAGTCACATTGAATGATCATATCTTGCTTCCTCTAGAAGGGACTGAACATGTGCAGGATTTGTACCTGACTGCTCATTCCTGCTGTACGGATGCAGTTTGCTTGCGGTGCAGCTGTGGGCTCAGCAAGTTCTAAAGTGTTAGACAGCAGCAAGTGCCTGTTTGATGGGAGCAGAGACTTTGTGACTGGCTGTCGGGAAATTCACACTCCCGACTGCATTACCTGACATTGAACACACTGTACTCTCTCCAGTTCTTCTCACTGGGTTTTTTCAACTTTAAATTCCATTTCACAATAATATGCTTCTGCCAACACTACCAAAGACATGTCATCAGTAGCTCAAAATGTAATTTTCTTGTCATGTACTGTTGCTTAATTATTTATGTTGCTAATTAGAAATATGGGTAATTTAACATAATCTGCTGTGCATCAAGATAGAGACAACAATACTGTACATGTATTTCAAAGAAAAAAAACAGATATGGAGAGTATGAAAATCATTCAGCATGTGACAGAGCTTTATTTCTTCTGCCAGACAGGTCCTCTTTTTGTTTCCTTACTTTCACACTTCTAAAAAAAAAAAGATTAGTTTCACATTTCTATAAAAAGTATTGAAAGGAACAGTTAAATCCAGCTTTTGTATTTAGCAGAGTAAATCATGTTGCTCCAGTTCTTTACCATCATTATTTCACTGCGCCAAATTTATCCCGATACATGTCCACTGATTCAAACCAGAAATTAATTTAGCCCATAACTTTGTTTCACAAAAAAATACTCAAGTTGGGTGGAACTTCAACTATAATTGAAATCAGAGTCTGAAACAAAAAACATTAAAGGCCAAACTCTCCTTAGAGGATCTGACCTTGGACATCTCATATCCACATTAAAAAAAAAAAGAAAAGAAAAAAGGCATGGTCTATTGTCTGTAAGGACTGGAATATATCATGTCACACTAGAACTGCAAAGTAACTCACAGTGAAAAAACATTAGCACCAAAGAACTGCAGTTGTATGATTAACAATATTTTCATAACTGAAAACTAGTGTGATTCAGGTGCTATGAATGACCTTACAGGATTATGTACCAGTTACAAGTAAGCCTGACAAGTTTAAGTCAACCTATTCTCTAAGGGCTATATTTTTAAAAATTGCTTCTACTGACACATGAAATGTTATGCAATTTATGGGTTCGAATAGATGATCTCTGTGTGTCTTTCAGATATTCCTCCACACACCTTAGTGTTTACAGATTTTTCCTTGGCAACATCAGTAAAATTTCTGTTCCCGCTGCTTTTTGAACTTGTCTGTGTTTAAGTATGGGCAGCATTTTATACCAGGGCTGTAACTACAGCCGTGGTGGGTGTTCAGGCAAACTGCATGTGGTGGTGTTCCACCAACATCAGGTGGAACAGATGTGATGACATGTGGATTATCCTACTGTTCCATTCTTGTGATATTCAGCACAAAGGCTGATACTCAAGCTGACTGGTGGGTGTGCACCTAACTCTGTTGCCTTGTAGTGTATTATTCCCCTAGATTCCAAATGTGGTACAAAAGAAATATATGTGGGAATGGAATGTACCATTAGTTCTAGTATCCACATTTTGAAAAGCTGTTGGTGTTGTAAGAAGGTTTTAGAAAACAGCTACAGAAGTTATTATTGGATTAAAAAAAAGACCAAGGAGTGGATAGTTTACCATATATAATTTGAGAGGAAAAAGGAGTAAGTAGTAAAATAATTAAATTAAGATGCAAAGTAAAGCTTAATAAGAATTGAGTAAAAGATGAAAACAGACATTCAGACATCCAGGTAGAAGAAAGACGTACGTTTTTTGCAGTTACTATTGAAACCATTGGAACAAACTGTCAAACACAGGAAGATTCTCCATGACTTGTGGTCTGAGGAGTACCTGGTACCCTTCTGAAAGACTCGGTGTCTCATTACTGGTCTCATTAAAATTGTTACTGTGGTAATAGCAAATGACCCAGAATGAATAAGGGATCAGACTAGAATAGGGATAGCCCTTTCTGTCTTTGAGTCATGTGAATGTAAACTAATATGACTTCAAGTTGGAATTTATCGCCAAACAATTGAAAGGTGCAAATAATGCAAAAGGTTTTGTTAAGGGGAGGGTGAATTGTGTCTGAGGAAATTACAGCTAAAAGAAATACAATGAGAGAAGTCCTAAGAAAGGGAAAGAGAAAACCCTATTTAGTGAGCATCTGACTTTAAATTGCTAAATCAGCCATGTTTCTATAAAGATCTAATAGTAAGTCTCACAACCCACCTCCGAATTTCCGTAGGCATAGTGTTAGCATTTCTGGTGTGGACTGAATCTAACGTAAATTCTGCTGAGGATAGAGGGAATCAACTCTAACAACGAGGAGGAAGAGGAACAGAGAAAATCCCAAGCACCTTCCCATAAACCACCTGAAGAACTTGTCCCACAAGCCTCAACTGTTTGTTTCTATCAATACCACCCTTAGTACACAAAAAAACAACCCATGCCTAGACCTGCTGGGAGCATGCAGAGCAAAACAGCCGGGGGAGCTGAGAGACATGTGTCAAGACTTGTTCTTACACCATGAGCAGTATAGCCAAGTGTAGGGATTAAATAGAGTGAGCTACCCCCAGCTCATCATATTTTGATTGTATCCAAAACCTTAAAATATTTTAATGATAGCAATAATGGCTTTATGTTCTTTACCTTCTGTAACTGGAGTTTTAAGATTGACTTAAAGTATTACCCTTTGTTCATGAGAACTACATTTCTTAAAGGAAAAAGGAGGGATTCTGTTAGTTACTATATTTATATAACAGAAGAGGCCAATCTATTGCTCACTAGCCATATGGCTTCCAAAGGAGTTGAATATGGTTTGTAAGAGAGCTGAAGATAGACAAAATATGCATCATCTTGGCAGAAGCAAAGTGCTCCTGCTGTGTATATCACATGTTGAACACATCTTGTGCAGGATTGTTTCCATGTTTGAGTCTGCATTGTAGAAGTAACATGTTCAAGAACTGGCTGGACATTTCTGGGGCATCATGTTTAGAAAAACACTGAAATATTGCCAAACTGAGGACAAAATCATGAGTTACCTTGCCAAGAGTTAGGTGAATACTACTGGCAAGTAGTCATTTGGCTGATTTGTTTCCATCAGCTTCAGGTCATATATGTGTGCTGTGCCTTCATTCTTCATCTGGTTGCATTCCATAGTTAATTTTTTCTGGTTTTTGTCATTCAGCACAGAATGTGTTGCAAATTATTTAAAACATTGTTTATTTAGTTTTTATTCTTGTAGGCGTTATTTATTTGCACTGATAGAAATTGGGATATTGACATTTCTGAAGTTGCTCTGTATGTTCAATACCTGGAATATGAATGATAGTTTGAGATTCCAGCAATGCGATTTATGATCCACGGAGTTCTAGTACAGGGAATGACAGCACTGCCATAAATGCTCATGATTTACATTCTTGTTTTCTGAGTGGCAGGATATGACCAGACCTAGTCAGAACTTGTCATGTTAGAAGCTTGTGCCCTGTGGATTATAGCAGACACACCTGGGGGTGAACCCTCACCTTACCGGGGAGGCCAGCAGACTGAGATCTTTTTGATCCATGAGAGAAATTTCTTACAGAAAGAGAATGGGGAAAACAGAATCTAAGGCAATTCCACTTCTCCCCTTCCCCACGTCTGAGATTTTCTGGGATCACTCTTTGTTTTCATCTTCATTGCAACACCTGCTGTGGAGAGGACTAGTAGAATCAAGCAGGATAAAGAGGAGCATATGATGAGATACAAGAGAACTGATATGTTGGAAGAATGCGAATATAGGATTAATTTGTAGATTGAGAAGTAGACAGAGGTGTGAATAAGCACCTGCAGAATAATTTTGACTTCCTCTGTATTTCTTGGGGGGCTGACAATATGAAATGTGGTGCAAAATTTGGAAAAGTGAGGGAGTGGATTTTAGAAATCAAAAGGTAGATAAATCAAAACTACAAGCTGAACAAAACTGATTTCCTGACTTTTGTATCATTCTTGCAATTGCCTGCAACCTGAGTATTTTTTATTACCTGTTTGACAATTACTGCAATAATTCCTGTCACTCCTGAAAATTCACCAGTAACAATGGAGATACTCTAAGTAGACATACTGATGCAATGTGCACGTTTTTACTGTTTTTATTAAGAGCCATCACTAGCGACAGAGACTCAAAGCAACGTTTTGTTCTTACGTTTCATTATGATCTGCTCTGTGCTGTTGTAGCTTGATGCAGCATTTAAGACAATCTAGAAGGATAAAAAGTAGCACAGGTTTCTGAATTGTCATCAGATATGTGCTTAAACATGCACGGTATATGTATATATGCGCAACCATATATATGCATACCTACAGGTATCTATACACAGTTCCCAACACTCTAAAGCCCTGATCTCTACTATGGTTTTCTTGTTATACATGTAGGTTCATACAGTTTAGATTTGTATAATTTAACGTGTCGTTTACATACACCCAAATTATATTTAATTTGTCTTTAATTACTTAAAGAACATTTCCTTGAAATTATATAGTTCCTTTCCTGTCTTCTATAATAGAATACTTGTTGCTTCGCCTGGCTGAAACCCTTTTAGGTGAAGTCCTGGTTTGTGGGAAATCACACGGAAGCCGCAGTAACACAGCAACCAGCAATTAAAAATAAGCTGATGCAAACAAGAACAGCAAATGTAATCAAAAGACAGACCAGACACACTGCATTCTATGAATTTTTTCCTCATTCTGTTGTGACCTGTAGGATTTGCCTTAGCCTTTCCTTGAGGCTTTCTGCGGCTCTCATTAATTAGAATTTGTACCTATAAATTACTGTTGCAAAAAGCCTC
>VZTM01033015.1:0-16709 GCA_013400555.1 Jacana jacana
AGCATCCTCGGGCGGGCATCCGGCGGCGCTCTGAAGAAAGCCCACGCGTGTTTTCCGCGCCTCTTCAAGCTCCCCCACCAGCCCGAGCTGCCTTAGCTGTGTTCCTCCTCGGCTGCCTGTCAGTCAGGGTGAACTTGCTCGCCTTGTTTGGACTTCGTCGGGTCGGGTTTTGACTTACCCCTATGGTATGTGGAAGTGCCGACTCCAATAAATCATTAACTCTTTCCCGTGCTGGCAGCAGGCTGGGGCTCTGACCGCCCTTTTGCGGCGGAGCTGTCCCGGTCAGAGCCCAGCCTGCTGCCAGCACGGGAAATTAGTGCTATTCCTCATTTTAAGGAAAAACTGAAGCCGGGGTACTTTCTCCTATTTATTACCACTTCGCCCTAATTCAGTCTCCGAAGCCGCTTTGCGCTCCCGCAATCCCCATAGCAGTGAAAAATATTTGAAAAACAAAACAAAACACGAACAAAACCCAAGCAAACCCCAAAGTTCCCGTCGGTTGTGAAAAGCGGGGAGATGGAGCTATCTGTTGGCCGACCTCTGGGCTTAGCGGGGAAGTAGTGTTTCTGCAGGGTGGGAGCCCTACCGAAAGGAACTCAACTCGGTGCAGGTACCTCTGTCCCGGAGGTCAGGTTATCGGGCAACAATTCCCGTCTCTGAGGCGAACAGCCGGGATTTTTCAACTGGGTAAAATCCTCTCGTTTGACGAGGGAAGCGATTTCCTATTTCCCTCGCTCACACATTAACGTTGTTGTGTTTTGATTTCTGAATGGCGAGGACTAATCGCCCGGCCTCTTTCCGCGCACATCGGGCGCCGGTGTGATCGACTCCCCCCGCTCCCCTCATCGTGGGTGCCAGCGGGAAAGCACCTAGACTAACTCGGTTCGGGGGACTGACGCGGTTTACACGTCCCCGGTCGCAGCTATGAGCAGGGTGAGAACCACAAACATCTATTGGAAGGTGCTCGGGGGATGCGAGGATGCAGAGGGTGAAGAAGCAGCAACTGTGACTCTCCGTTGCCACGACCAAAGCATTCCCGGAGGCGCCCGGCTCCGCACCCGCCCGCGCTCCCGGAGCGCGTGGGGTGGGGGCTCAGCCCACCCCAGTGAGGCTCGGCTCCAGTGAGGCTCTTTCCCCACTCTTCTCGCCAGACAGGTGATCTCCAGAAGTCCTTTCCTACCCCATATCATTCTGTGGTTCTGTGACCCCGCTCCGCCCGCTTGTGCCCCTTTGCGCCCCTCGGGGCGCGGGCGAGGCGCGGTGTAGCGGCGACGGCGACGGTGCGGTGTCGCGACAGAGCCGCGTGAAGCTCTCGAGGCGGGCACATAGGTAAGCCCCCTGCTAACAGGTCTCGCACAGATGAATGCCCCCCCTACGAACTTTCTTTGCCCGTGGGCCAGTCCGTGGGTACCGCTACGACAGGGCTTCTGCCGCCTAAACCCGCTGGGCTGCAGCTCCGGCTCTGGGCACACACAAAGGAAGGTGCAGGCAGCCCGGGCGGGTGTTCCACAGAAACTGCGTGGAGAAGGGCTTTAAGCCACGGCCACGCGTGTCGGCGCAGGCTCCAGGGGTGTTCCTAGGGTGAGTGGTCAACATTTGCCCTGCAATTCTCCGAGGATAGCACAGCCATCGACTTGCACGTCCCCACAGGGTCGCGGACAGGTGAGCTGATCATACAAAGAAGCACTTGAACAACTTCCCAGCAGAGAAGACGCCTCGACTCATGGACTGCTGCCTTCAAAAATGTCGCCGGTTGCGAAGCCATGACTTCATCTGCTCATGTTTCTGATTACGTTCAGTCCTCCTAAAAGTGAAAACGGTAATAGATTTTATTGGTCATAAATTATTGTACACGAATCTTTCACTGGCTGAAATCTATAAATGGCTCACTACTGGCTCAAGTAGATTTTTCCTAGTTTCAAATGAAATAGTATATTCGAAGGTCTCGTTTCCAAAGTCCTTCCTCCCTCCCCCCTCACCTCACGTTAGCGGTAGTAACCACTGGCTACTAAAACACACACACACAGAGGGTTATTTCAGCGATGCTTGCAGCGGAAGGAGGTCTGCCTTTCCTTCCTCACCTGCTGTCGAGAGGGTTTGCGCAAAGTGATGGAAACTCTTATCAGTTCCGCTTGGAGCAAGGTTGGACTCGGACTCGGAGAGACAGGAGGGTCCCAGGTCTCCCCTGGGTTCGAGACAGCGGAGGCGGGTGGGGGGGGAGGCTCTTCTCCCCGCGGGGAGATCCGCAGCCGCCGTACGGCGCGGAGCGCCTGCCTGCACAGCGCACACACATACACACTCACACACAGTCTCTCGGAGGGCCTTCAAATCCCCAATCACAAAAAATGAAGGCTTTATCGGAGTTTAGTTACTTATCTGGATTTTTGTTAAACCACTACTGTGATCTCCGGGTAGTTGTGCGAGTGTGTTAATTGTTCTGATAATGTGTTGTTATCGATACAATAACAATACAATCGTGTATAATGTGATTTACTTGCCTTTGACCTGTCAATTCCTGACGCATGGAAATTCAAGGGCGCAATCTTTCCTTCTGCTGTCGGGGGCGGGGAAAGGGGGGAAACCACCCGAGCAGATGCGTTATCACACGGAGGCTAAACAAGAATTTCCAGAATGCTGTGCTGTATTACACCAAGCGAGATCAAAGCACTTTAAAAAATATTAAAGGGGGGGGTGTTAGACTATCTTCTCAATACCCATATGTTAATTCTGCCAGGTTGCTTATATCTACTGTAAGCAATCACGTCCCCCTCCAAACACTGTCCGGTTTGCTCGTATTCTGACCAAACAACACCTCACCTCTGGTGCCCCTCGGAGCTTTAGGATGCTGCTCGTATTGCTTCTCAAAGTCGAGTTTAAAGTGAATTTCGAGGAAGCCGGCGCCTTTCCACCTAATTTTTATTTGAGCCTAATCATCAGGTGGCGAGTCAAAGAGATAGAAAGTAGGCGAAGAACAGTGGTTAGCCCGATAGCCATCTCCACCTCCCCATGCCCTCCCGCCTGAAAAGCTGGCTCACGGGCTCGCCAGCCCCATCGCTCCCCGGTATTTGCCGAGCCCGCCTCGTCCTTTCCCTGCTCCCTTCGTGCTCCTCAGCCTGTCCACACGCTAACTTGGGGGAAGCCGTTTTTTTTCTTGCCGTCGGGCGTCATCCGCCACTCACTCCACATCGCTTTCAACTGCCCAAAGTTGCCGGGCACGCTGGTGCCTTAAACACGCTAACTAGTGAGCAGGCTAACTTTTCTGCGTGGCTGGAGTTTGGCAGGTTTGAGAGCGCTCCTAAGCCTTTTCCCTCTTGCGAAGTCGAGTACACCTGTAGCCGGAGAAGGAGTTTTACCCCGCGAGCTCTTTATTGTGCATAAAACGCTAAACTCATTCATTTGCTTTCACAGAGTGCTTCCAAATACTCGGTGTTATTATTTTTCAGTAACATTCACTTGTTATTAGAGCAGCTGGTAGCCCAAGCTCTAGTGAAGTGCCTGGCAAAGGATTCTATTATAAAACACTGGTTTCTAAGTTTATAGTTTCTAATTTGGCTGTGAGAGTGTGATTCTGGACGGAACTTGGCACTCAAACGCTCAGCTGGAGAGCAAACTTTTTATAATAAAAGCATTGGTTTATGGGGTTTGCTATTTTAAGTTAAAAGAGAATTAACAAAGTTTTTACTACTTTGGGAAGCATAGAAAAGTTCTGTACTTTTTTGAAAATGAAATGCTATAATTTCGGTACGAAGGGTGAGGATAGGTTATATTCTGCTTCTTTCTTTCTCTCTTTTTTTTTTTTTTTTTTTTTTGTGTTTGTGTGATTTAGTGTGCTATTATTTTAAAACCAAACCCTGATCTTTGTGCTTCAGGACACCTGGGTTGCTCTTGCACTAACACAGTAACATCAGACACAAGCATCAGTGGCAGCTCTGAGCAGTGGTGGTGGGGTCCTTACTACTTTTAGTCATACAGAAAAGTAGTTTAAAATGCAGCCTATTCTGTTTTGCTTTGAGATTAGATAAAATTTAGCTGATCAGCACGCACTCTGTTTGTAATCCAAGCTATTTTCCTGTACTTTAATCACTCCATTTTTTGCTGCTTTTTAATCCTGTTAGCCTTGCAGTGGTTATGCAGCCTGGGACGAGCAATCAGAACAGCAGACAAGGAAGTCTTAGAATAAAGAAAAAGGAGAGCTGGGTGGTTATATGCTAGTCCCTGACTGCTAGATGACTAGTCCCTGTCTGGCGACGTGAAGGCGAGAATTAGTCTCGCTGCAGAGTTCCTGGGCAGGCTTGGATGCTCCGGAAAGGGCAGCTAAATAACTCTCGAGCACAAGGAGGTACTACCCAAAGCTCATCAAAGAATGCAGATGTGTTAAACTTCCCCTCCCTTGTGTGGTGAAAACAGAGCTGATAGGGATGGAGACCACTGGCTGTCCAGTGCCTAGGTTTTCCAGTTTGAGCAATAGCCTATAGCTTTTCTTCAAAGCAGCTGAGCAGTGCTCATTGCTCCCTTTTCCAAAGAAATGGACCTCGATGTTGTAGTGTCACTGCCTTGTATGGATTGTATAACGTGGTTTTATAGTTCATGGATAGAAAAGGTGGACCTTGCTTTTTGGTGTCTTCTATTGCAGGCTATCTGTTCACAGAATCATTCTTAAAATGTTGCCAGCCCCTGTGCAAAGTTCAGGAATCCTTAGCTGATGTCCCCACATTCTAGGCTGCTCTTGCTTGCCTACCTTCTGCCCCATTCCTTCATCTTTTCTGTTACCCAGAGGACAGCCAAAGAGTGAGGCCTGAGTGCCCTCTGAACTAGTAGAGGGTAGGAGACTGTTCTGCAAAGGGACTCTCACTGTAAAATGGTAAATTAGGTTGGGTGTTTTTGGAGAAGATTGTGAAACTTTTTAACCAGGGGGCCATTTCAGGGGGAGAAAAATTTTTGCAGATTTTTACATTTAAATTCAATTGAAATTTTACACTGACAAATGATCACCTTGTTTCCCTTCTTATGCCTGTCCAACAGGCAGAGAGGATATTTTTCTGGAATAAGTATGTTTTGATGACTAGTCCAGTTTTGTTCAAGGATGTTTCATAACCGTAAACCACACAAGGTTGTTTTGCTTGTCCTGGGTGCTAGGCAGGTCCCAAAAAGTCCATGCAATTTCAGAGACAAGGTCTTCGATTTCAGTGGATAAGATTGTGGTTTGGAAACCTTTGGCAGGCACACAAGGAGGTTAACGAAGATCAAAGTTGAATGTCTGGGACATTCATTTCTGAAGAAAAGCTACGCACAAGTCTTTGCTGTTAGCCTTCTGATTATAATGATTTTTTAATTGACTACAAACAAATAGGGATTGGAGGCCCATAATGGAAAGAATATGGAAAGAATGGCCTTTTCTTCTTTATGGACAGTGTCTTGTTTATCAGTTGGTAAGAATGGCCAGTTTCCAGGTTCTGTTTGGTTAAGAAGAACCAAAATATCTGTTCACAGAATCACAGAGAAGAACCAAAATGTCTGTTCACAGAATCACAGAATGATACGGGCTTGGAAGGGACCTCTAGAGACCACCTGCCTCTGCCAAAACAGATCCTCCTAGAGCAGGTTTCACAGAAACGTGTCCAGGTGGGTTTTGAATGTTTCCAGAGATGGAGGCTCCACCACCTCTCTGGACAGCCTCTTCCAGCACTCTGCCAGCCTCAAAGTAAAGAATGTTCTTCTCATGTTTAGATGGAACTTCCTATACACAAATTCTAGTTTGTGCCCATTACTTCTTATCCTGTCACGGGGCACCACCAAAAAAAGACTGGCCCCTTCCTCTTGACACCCACCTTTTAAGTATCCATTGGTGTTGGTCAGATCCCCTCTTCTCTTCTCTTCTCTTCTCTTCTCTTCTCTTCTCTTCTCTTCTCTTCTCTTCTCTTCTCTTCTCTTCTCTTCTCTTCTCTTCTCTTCTCTTCTCTTCTCTTCTCTTCTCTTCTCTTCTCTTCTCTTCTCTTCTCTTCTCTTCNACTAAAAAGATCCAAGTCCCTCAGCCTTTCATCATAAAAGCGATGCCCCAGGCCCCTAATCATCTTTGTAGTCCTCTGCTGTACCCTCCCTGCCCTTCTTGAACCAGAGAACCAAGAACTGGACACAGTACTTCAGATGGGGCTTCACCAGGGCAGAGTAAAGGGGAAGGATGACCTCTCTTGACGTGCTGGCCACACTCGTCTTGATGGACCCCAGGATGCCATTGGTCTTCTTGGCCACAAAGGCACATTGCTGGCTTATTGTTATCCTGTTGTCCACCAAGACTCCCAGATCTTTTTCCTCAGAGCTGCTTTTCAGCTCTCTGTGGTATTCTTTAATACCATGTCACTCAGGAAAGTCCAACACTAATGATCATGAGCCAGTTCCAGTGATCAGACAAGTTAAACACAGAAGGTGCCTACACCTACACCCCACACCTAAATTAGTATTCATGTTTGCATTTTAACAGAGTGCCACAGTTTTCCAAGCAAATCTCTTCACTGTGCTCAATTCACCATGCTTTGGTTTCCATTGAGGAGCAGTTTCGGACAAGACTAAACTGGAAGACGTTCTTCAACTGCCCATGGGAGTGTGGTCTGAGAAGAGCCTAGCTCAACTTGGATCAACTAGACACCAATGGTATTTTTATGCAATATTCAGTGTTCTTGATTCAAACAGCAGACAATTCCACTTTTTGCACCTATTTATTTTAGGGGCTTCAGGATGAGCTTTTCTGCTTGAGGGTAGAAAAGGCATTCTGCCTCTGCATGAGTGTCCTGCTGTAAAGGAGTCCCCCCACTTTGTGGGTGCTCTGTAAGTATAGTCATATAAAAACCCAAGGACTGAGGAGTTCATGGCTGCTTGGCTCCCACCCTTACCACAGCTTTTAGGATTCTGCTAGGCTTCGCACTACCCCCACAATAGACTTCATTTCCCACAGTAGGATATATAATGGCTTCCAGTACCTGAAGGGAGACTGCAAGAGAGCTGGAGAGGGACTCTGTCAGGAAATGTAGTGACAGGACGAGGGGTAATGGCTTTTAATTGGAAGAGGAGAGATTTACATTAAGTACCAGGAAAAAATTCTATACTGTGAAGGTGATGTGACACTGGAACAGGTTCCCCAGGGAAGTTGTGGCTGTGGGAGCCCCATCCCTGGAGTGTTTAAGGTCAGGCTGGGTGGGGCTTTGAGCAGCCTGGTGTGGCGGGAGGTGTTCTTGTCCATGGCAGGGGGTTGGAACTCAATGATCTTTAAGGTCCCTTCCAATTCTAAACATTCTATGATTCTATGATTCATGCATCACGTTTGCTCCTCAGAGCCCAGACGTTCTGCTGGTTCACAGCTCGTGTCTTTGCTGCTCCTCTCCTACCTGTGTGTGTGACCTGCATCACTGCTGCCCCCCTGTCCTGTTGCTGGAATGCTTGTATATGAACATGTCTTCCATCAATATGCTAGAGAAATCGTTTCCTTTTTTTTCCCTGGTCTGGGTTAGTTGGCCACTTCTTTCTCCTTAGCACAATTTTGTCAGTCTGTGGGAAGTCCTGTTCCCGACACAGGAACTTTATCACTGTTGTATTTTGTTTCAAATCTCTGCTGGAAACATATTTCTACCCAAGTTTCTCCTCTAATGGTGTTCCCTACATCTAGAATTACAATATTTAATTCTATAAATTATTGTACTATAAATTAAAATTTTGATGAACGCTGTTGGAATTGTGTTATGTTATACACTGTGAAAAAAGGAAGGGTCATCATTGTTCAATAGTACTGGCAAAATACCTGTCAATGGTGTGCCAAGTCAGTGACAAATTTGGCCCTTGGCATATAGAATTTGTTTAGGGTATCATTGCACGTAGTGTGCAAGGACATTTGTAACCTTTTACTTTAACTTTTATTTCTTCCATAATATTCTCCTACGTGAGGATGCTTCTTACCAGTGATGTAAAAGTGTTTTTCATTAGTGTTTCATATTGAAAATCTGACTTTTATAACCGATTCTATAGAAAGAATAAGAGAGCAGAACATATATTAATTGGTAGGTCTATAAAAGAGCAAGGAGATTTGCAGTGTTCTTGGAGGCACCTCTTCAGTTCAGTGGCTAAAATGAAACCAAAATTTCCAGAAGGAGGTCTTTTGGTTTTCAGTTTTCTTGTCGTCTTTTTCTTACATTTTATCAGATGTTGTTTACAGAGTCATGCCAAAAATACTCATTTACCCAGAAAGTAAATAACTCAGACTTGGTTATTCTAAAAGACCTAAAAAGAATTCAGCACAGATATTTTAAAGTATGAGGGTGCCTAATTTCTATTGATTTTAATTCCCTCTAGGAGATTCAATGGGATTTTATGCCCTAAATGCCTTGAAAATATCTGTATACTCTGAATGGAATCAGCCCAAAGCACATTTATGCTTTATGATAGAAACAGATTGTTGCATTGTTTCTTGCTCACCCCCTCCAGTTTTTAATGCTCCAACTCTTTTCCAAGTAGGATGGTTAAACAATGGTTTTAACAAAGACTATATAAAATTCAATTTTCTTGGATTTATTTGGGTCTTTACTCCATCTTGCAAGCAGAGCCTGGTTCTGCTGGGCCAGGAGTTACCTGAACAAGTTTTCTTGAGGTAAGCTAGTATATGAACATGCCCATATAGCTCCTTAGTTCCTCAACCATGAGTGCCTATGTGCATGGTAAACTTGAGTTAAAGGAAGGAAAATAACTAGAAATGATCCTTCAGAGGAGAAAAGTATAAACCACCTCAAATGCACGCTAAGTTAAGAATATGGGATGATCAGTAGTTACTATGGTGTAGATGATGTACACGATGAATTTATAGAATCATAAAATCATAGAATGTTTAGAATTGGAAGGGACCTTAAAGATCATTGAGTTCCAACCCCCTGCCATGGACAAGAACACCTCCCGCCACACCAGGATGCTCAAAGCCCCACCCCTTAAACACTCCCAGGGATGGGGCTCCCACAACCACAACTTCCCTGGGGAACCTGTTCCAGTGTCACATCACCTTCACAGTATAGAATTTTTTCCTGGTACTTAATGTAAATCTCCCCTCTTCCAATTAAAAGCCATTCCCCTTGTCCTGTCACTACATTTCCTGACAGAGTCCCTCTCCAGCTCTCTTGCAGTCTCCCTTCAGGTACTGGAAGGCTGTTGGAAGGTCTCCCCGGAGCCTTCTCTTCTCCAGGCTGAACAACCCCAACTCATTCAGCCTCATAGGACAGGTGTTCTCATAGGAGAGCTGCTCCAGCCTTCTAATCATCTTCGTGGTCCTCCATTGGACCTGTTCCAACAGGTCCATGTCCTTTCTGTGTTGAGGACTCCAGAGCTGGACAGAGTACTCCAACTGAGGTCTCATGAGAGTGGAGTAGAGGGGTAGAATCACCTCCCGCAATCTGCTGGCAACGCTTCTTTTGATGCAGCCAAGGATGTAGTTGGCTTTCTTTTCATGTTGAGCTTCTCATCCACCACCATTCCCAAGTCCTTCTCCTCAGAGCTGCTCTCCAGCCATTCTCCACCCAATCTGTATTTGTGCTTGGAATTGCCTTGTCCCAGGTGCAGGACGCTGCACATGGCTTGGTTGAACTTCATGAGGTTTGCACAAGCCCACAGTTATGGTCCAGCTTACCTCACAGGGACTTGGTCTTTTGCATGTAGCTTTTGTGTAACAAAAGCAGCTGGAGATGATGCTAAAATGAAGAATCATCAGGAGTCCCACCCTTTTTTTTTTTTTTTTACAACACAGGAAAACAAGAAGCACATGTTTCCGAAAGAAGTCTTTGGGGTGAAAAGCAGAGGTAGTATATCTTGTGGTTAAGTGCCTTCTGTTTGTAAAGTAGCTTAACTAGGTTGCTAAATCCCAGAAAAAAATTGAATTAATGAATGATCTTCTCTATTGCTATAACCCTATAAAAATGCTGCAAGTATACGTATTAGATGTGCCAATACTGCTGTACGACAAAGCAATAGCCGAACCTGCGTGTGACCAGTGAAACAGCATGGACTTTCACTTGCTTCATTTGTCATAGTGACCTGGTTAAAAACTGCAATAAAGCTGTTATCTTTCAGTGGAGCCATCCTTTAAAACACAGTTCATGGAAACACAAACACAAGGTATGACCCCAGCCTATAAAAATGAATAGAAATGGTCCCATTGCCTCATGGAAAATGTGAAACCGGTGTCCTCTTCTCCTGGTTATTACATGGACAGGTAAAGTGCAAAGCTCCTTCATACAATCCACACCAGCATTAATGTTGGGATTTTCTGGAACAGGATTCTTATGAGTTGGTTTGTTTTCCTCCACCCCACCGCCCTCCAATGTTTTATGTGTGTGATAGGTAGATGGAAAATAAAAAGTTACTTTCTTGCTGTAAAAATACCAATGAACTTGGACATAACAAATACAAAAAGCATGCTAAATTCTCAAAAGACCTCACTCAAAGCCTGCTGAAATACTTGGGCTCTCCCAAGCTGCCTCTCAGGTTCACTGGAGGCAGGTGGTAAATTAAATTGGCCAAACCAACTCTTTCATGACTTCGCTGTTGAGCTCAGGTCCTCCTAGGTAAAAGGCCAGTTCGTGAAACCACTTTGTTGCCAGTCACCTATCCTCTGCTTATCTGTCTCCCTGTTTCATGGCATGACCGGTTATCTTAAAGATAAGGAGTCTGCTGAACTTTCAGTTCCTACCATTGCTGGAAAAACTGAAAGTACATAATCCTTTTCCTTCAGAAGAAAGGTTCCCTTTCTCTTTCCTGGCCGTATGTGTTGGTGCCATCCCTCCAATGCTTGTGGATGTTTGGATTTTCTTAATGGCAGAGAGGAGTTTAACAGGAGAGTTTTACCTCAAAGTGTAGAGGCAATTAGTTTATTTTGGCTCACAGCACAGAGAGTTTAAGACAAAACAATAAATTAAAACCGTCAGGATTCCTTCAGGCACTCTGACGTTTTTCTTCCTCTTTTTTTTTTTGGTCCTTTTTTTTTTGTGTTTAGCAGGAGGTGGTGGTTGTAACATTTGCAAAATAATAAGTACAATAAGTTGACATTGTGATATGATTACTTATGTAAGTGCTTAGACATACAAATACCTAAACGCTAATGTCATTATTGAGAGTCATGGCAGTTGTTCCAGCCAAGTTAATAAAAGATCATTACTATAACTATCTACACAGGACTGAACATGATGGGGAATCCAGAATATGGGAAGTCTGACAATACAAAATGCAGCGAAACTTTATTCTGTATGCATTTATGTTCATGTGATTATTCTAACAAGATACCAGAAATAATTCAGTGGGATAATCTTGATCTGTAGGGGTATTCAGGATAAAATTATAGAAGAAAATTTTGCTTTTCTTCCATACATATTTCCCCCTCCTCCCATTTTCTCTGTTGAGGAAGCTAAGCACAGTTAATTTAAGCATGATCTCTCTGTAGTTTACATGCTCCTGGATCTTAGCATAGAGATGTAAATAGCTGGGTGTGAACTTGCCAGGTATTATATTCAGCTGACACAAACAACACAACCAGATAGTTCTGTGCAGATAACAAACTCATTTCTGCATTGGGAATCAGGGCTCAGGTGATTGTTGTTCTGTAATGATTATTTATTTAAATTGGTCTGATTCAAATACAGAGCTGATCCCAGGCTGTGGCTGGCTGGACAAACTTCACGGGCTGGACAAAACATTGGGGCAGGAATTCAGTCTCTTTCCCCATCTCACCTCGCACCCCTCAGTCAGGACTTATCCACAGCACTCTGCTATTGTTCCTTCTTTTCATCCAGAAAAAGCTTGCAAAAACAAGCCTCACCGAGTTATGCAAGGACCAACAAATCTCAACGCTGGCAGGTAGGAGGGGAGGTAAATAACAAAGTAAATTTCAAAGCAATATTAGCGGGGACGCCTCACTGAATAGGCCTGCTTCCAACCTACCCATAGGATTTTAAGACAGTATCTTCTCTGGGCTCTTCAGTACAAAGAAAACAGCTAACCCTAGGTTAACCAGGAACAATCGCATCCAATGCACCCACTAAAATGACTATTTCCTACTGAAGCCTAGAACTGAGTCCAATACTGGTCTGAACATATAAGCACTTCACCCAAGACCCTTGTTGAACTGGACAGCCACCCTCTGCACTGGTGAGGTTTCTGATGGCAGGTAAAGATAGCACATATGAGACACACTGCAGTGCCACCTGATGTCACTGCAAGTGTTTCTAACCTCAGTGTCTGGATAGAGCAGCATTGAGATTGAAACTGGAAGTACATTTTTTTTTTTTTCCTAAAAAAAACGTCACTGAGAGAGAATGATCTAATATATCCCTGAAGGATATCTAGACTACAGCTTGAGGACCCACACACATTCCAAGAGCCTTCCTTCCAGAACTCCTCCTGCTCCGCACCAGCACTGAAAGCTGTGGTCAGATCAGTGAGCTGAACCAGTTAAAAACCAACCATCCCAAGAAGAAACAAAACAGGAGTTTTCACCAACCACACAAACGTCCATCTGACTGGTGAACAAAAGGCATTGGAAAGATGAAGGCAAAAAGAAAGATGGGACCTTATGTATCATCAGCACAGTTTGAGATGAGTGTAACCCACTTGTGGAACCTCGTGCTATGTGGTAGTTACTGGAATTCAAACAAGGAAGGCAACACATTTACGCTCTTAGAGAAGGGTAAAGCCAGCCTGGAGTTAAAGGTGTAAAGAAGTTAAATTCTCCTTTGAGATAGAAACACTACTACCAGCTCACAAATCTTCTCACCATCCTCAGCAGTCCTGCTGATCATGATTTCGCAGCTGATGTGGTGGGAGGAATTAAGCCCTTCTTTTTTTTTTTTTTTTGCTCAGCACCCAACACATAGTATTTCAAAATCAGATGGATTTGGCATAGGCCCTTCTTCACTGGCAGTTTGTTTGTATACTATGTTTACTTATGAAAACGAAGTATTGGAGAAAGGTGTTTGAAGGTGGTTTATCAGTGATTATCAGTGTGTCAGGCCATTACAGAGCAGCCTGTAACAGGCTTCCTCAGTCAATGGGATTTGGCCTGGAGCATCAACAAGGCATGAATGGGATCTGAAGCTTGCCTTTTACCTCTGGAAATGAAGAAGGAAAATCCATGTAAAACTTCTATGTCTACCCCAGCCCTAGCCAGACTTCCTTTCACCCAGCAAACTGGCAGGAAAGTGCAGGAAAGTTTCCACTGCAGGAGTGTCACCAGCCAGCAGGGGCAGTGGTGGCACAGGTAAGAGGTCCAAAGAGATCCCTCTGCCTTGTTCCTTGTGCTCTCACTCTGCCAGGTTCACAAGACTCTGGGGACCAGTTGGTTTGGAGACCAGATATGCAGGAATGGGTGGGAATGAGCGGGGTGAAGATGTTATTCCTCACCTTCCTCACAACTCTCCAAAGCTCCAGGCTTCTGGTTGCATTGTAGTCACACCCAAACTCGTGATACTTGGCTTTCCACACCCCTCTCCCCATGAGTTCCCCAGGCTCTTCAAAGTCTTCTGATCCATGAGCAATTCTGAGTTTCCATCTCCTCCTGACTCTCCTAGACACCTTTTCAGAATTAAACAAGCCCAGCAGAGAGGAACACACTTATCCACAGCATGAAAACCTGGAGCATTAAAACCTGTTGCAGGAAAATCAGTACAGCTTCATATATCTTAATGATTGAGGGTTTTGTTAATTGCCTACGTGTCCGAAGATTGGACCAGTTCCCCACTGAGCTGGCAAATTTCTGTGGAGAAATCCCTGGCACCGCATTTGTTTATCTTAGTTGACAATTTGTCTCATTGTCTCTAACATTGATGAAACCACAAATAGTGCTCCCAGATCATTTGCCTCGATAAAAATGACAACAAATTTAAGAAGCACAGATATGTAAGCTGCATTGCAATCTTTATCAGCGGCACCCAAACCCAAACTGGAAGCATTAGCTTTCAAGGACAGCCTATTAAAATAGGTTCTCCACCTCAACAAGATAAACCTGTCCATAAATATATATTTGTGTCCATGAAGAAATCACTTTGATCATAAATACAACCTTTCAACAAATTAGGAAAAGGCAAAAAAAAAAAAAAATTTTAAAAAATTGCTAAGTATTCACCTAGGACATTAAGGTAGTGTAAGCAAAGATACAAAGTTGAGGTTTCTAAAACTTGTGCACAGGTGCTCCTATTTAGAAATAAAATGGCTAGATTTCACTGCTGCTTAATCCTTCAACTTTAATGTGAAACTCTATAGGAGTTCTAGAAACTGGGTGAAGGCGTCCACATGAGGATTTAATGCACTGTGATTTATGTGCATTAACCTTACACCCTCTGATCACTCAAGATACTTTTCTTAACTGCTCCCAGTTAGACAAAGCACATGTATTTATTCTTGATTGAAGTTACGGCTGTCTTTCCTGGCTCTTTCAACTGTGGCTCAACACTTTAATTGTCTCAGCGTATGTTTCTTGCACCAGTCAGGGAGCAATGGCCAGTGGCTGATGGAGCAGACTCGGTCACCTGCTCCAGAGAGGTGGAGCACACCATCAAGTAACATTTCTACCAATGGTCTCCAAAGTAGTTTGCAGATGATGGTCTTTATTTACGTGGAATAATGTTTAGCTCTTCAGACTAATTGTCATCAACCATGTCAATTATGTAAAAAGACTCGTTCTACATCTCTGATGGCACTCATTTGTCTCTCACATCTTGGGCTATACCCTATCCCGAGTTACCTTCCTTGTGTTGTGGGTTGGGTGAAATGCCATTGAAGCTATGGGTGTAACCACCACCTCCTTTTAACGCAGCTGTAAGAAACAGTTAAGCTGCTTTATGAAATAATAGCGACCTCCACCCCAAACAAAAGCGTATGTTACTGTTCAAAACCACAGCACATACATAAGGCCGTGCAGGCTGAATGGTGTAGGAGAGGGGTTTGGCTGACTATTGTTTTTAACAGAACAGGATGTGTATGCAAGTTGGCATGTGCATGAGGAGGAGGGAGAGCAATGCTCCACAAGAATAAATACAGAGAAATGAGATAGAGCCTGAACAAAGTAATAAAACTGTGGCCATCAGAAAAAGAAAAGCTTGAGAGGAAGTCTTTGAGCTGAATTCTTGAGTCTTCTGCTCAGGGAACAGAGACTTCATAAAGCCTTTGTAAATAAATAGGTTTTATCAGAGAGATCTGATTTCATCTGAAATTCTGAAATTTCTCTTCCTAAAAGAAAAAAAAAAAAAAACTCACAAGATCCTGAAGTTCAATTAAGTGTTCAGGTCAAAAGGTACTAGACAAATCCCTACTGACCTGAAATCAGGCGAATTGCACAAGATGTAAGACAGGCTGGAATTTGCCTCCCATGTTCAGTATTCATTTCTGCTCACCTCTAACATGAACACATAAACATACGGAGCAAAAAAGAAAGGGATAAGGAGGGGGGAGAAAGGGAGGGTGGAAAGAGAGCCTAGAAACCTTAGTATTTCTTATATGTGTCCAGTACAAAATCATAATTTAATAATGCTTATTTCCTGACACAGTCATTAGATTTTTTCTTTTTAAAAAGTTTTATTATTAAAACAAAATAACAGTGATAAACAATAATTTAAGGTTTTTGATTTGACATAAGTTATATAGTTCTGGCTATATGAATTCTTGTGCTATTCATAAGCCAGTTTAGCTTTGCACTTGTGTTGCAGAAGGATTGAATCATGGCTTTGCAGTAGATTAGATTTCTTTGTATTATTCTATTTATATATATCTGGTTACTCTATTATGCATTTTCTTCGTACTATCTTATAAACTGATTGGGACATATCTCCTTTTCTATTGTCTGCATAAGTGCCTGCCATAGTATGGATTTAAAAGCAAAATTAAATACCCAGTATCCCAGGCTTAGAAAGTCATTGGTGCTCTGTTGCTGCATTGTAATTCTGCCTACAGTTCTACCTACCTACATTCAGCTTAGACAGAAAATGCAATTAAGGACATGGATTGTTGAGAAATGGGAATTATTTTCCACAAATCATAATGACTAAACTTTGCCCATTTCTGGCCCTGTATACTCTGTATACTTGGGCTTTGCTGAGGAGAGCTTTTGATGATGCTTTTATGTTCTTAATACAATATGCTGTGTAATATCTAAGTATGTTCTCAGCTCACTTGGTACCTTTGTTTGCTTTGGGACTCTGTGCCTTTGTGTCCTAAAATTATAGAGGTATAATCCTTGCATTTTCTCTGTGACTTGAAACAACTAACATGCTATTATTTTCTGAGAAAGGCATAATAGTAAGGGAAAATATTGAGCATTTTACTAAACAATAAAATGTTCTTCAAGTGATAATGCATCTTAGCATAAAGCAGATTCTAATACCTGTCTTTTCGTACACTGTATTTGTTGAATTTGGTATTCATGAAAGTAGGACTCATGAAATGGACTAAATCCAAGTACAGTGTGGGCAGGTGCTGTGCAAACTTTCCTTCCCAGCTTCTCCCAATCCCCCTTCATCTCTGTTTGTTGCCGTTTTAACACTGTGTCTCCTTATGGCAGAAATGTGGTGTCTTTATTGTGTGGACAAAAATTTGCTGAGTTCTGAGATGAAACTTCCACAATTTTTCCCCTGTGCAGGGTCTAAACTGAGGTTTTTACAGGTGAGAAGCTGATGCTCTGATAAAAGCTTCCCACCCTCCCA